>RJWH01008836.1:0-27183 GCA_004363575.1 Solenodon paradoxus | reverse complement strand
GGAGCTCGCAGTCTTAGACCGGCCGCTTGCAAAAGTGAGCTATCCAGGTGCCCCGGCACCACCCGCGCTGCGCCTTGGCGGCGCTGCCTAGTCAAATCCCGGGAGAACAAAGGCTGTCGTCCCCTTGCCACTAGTGCCCATTGGGAGTGGACCCCGCCGGGGTCCACTCCCATCCTTTGCCGGGGATCAGCCACCTGGCCTAGGGCGCACGGCCGCCGGTCCCCCAGAGTGCGAGTCTCGCTCTGGGGCCTCCCGCTGGCTGGTCCGGGAGGCGCAGCGGAGCCGGGCTCTGGCTGGGGGGAACTTGGAGGGAAGGGGCGTCAGCCGACACCCCCACCCCGTGGTCCCCCTAGCCAATCCAAGATTGTAAACTGGAGACCGCACCCTGGGAGACCCAGTAGAGAGAGAGGCACTTAGAGGGGGTATGGTAGAGCAGCAAGGGAGCAGGTGCCTCAGGTACAAGGTCCCGAAGGGCCACGAGCAGATGCTGGAGTGGGCTGGACCGGCCCGGAGGGCCCCATGCACACGAAACTGCAGCAATCCACGCAGAGTCCACGCTGCAGAAGTGGGGCTGCAGGGTGGGGGGAAGTCCCAGCTGGTGTTTCAAGGGTCCCTGAGCCCTTGGGGCACCCTTTCCTCCTACTCCTTTCCTTATTCCTTTCTCATCTCCTTCTTGCTTCTCACCATCTCTCAGACCTTTCTTTCTCAGGAGATTCTAGGGCAATGCCAGCCCTCCCCCGCGGAAAGTTGTCAAAGTCTTCTTCAGCTAGGGGCCTTTCTCCCTGTTTCTAAATGGAGCTGTTTCTCTTCTAAGTGAAGGGTTGATGAAAGGTTTGGGAAGTTTGTGTGTATGGGGAGTGGTGAGGCTGTGTAGAGGTTAGCTCTGTTGTCCGAAGGGTCAGTGCGGCCATGGTCTGACTCAAGTCTAGAGTTCGACTCCTTTTACCCCCTCTTACCTCCCCTCTGGCTGCTGGAGGCACACAGATGAATGGAAACAGTCACTTGGAAAGTAAAACTGGTGCACAGAGCCTTCTTAACTGCAGTGGGTCTTAAGCAGGCATTCATAGATGAGAAAATGACTTTTCGGCCCTTCAATGGTTTGGATTTTCACGGAGGGCCCACCAAAGTACACGCAATGGGTGAGTATACCGCCAAATTGATGTAGGCAAGAGATTCCCCCTCATAACCCGGGAGTATTTCAAGTTTGCTTTTAGAACTTTGATTCCTGATTTCCATCAGGTGGTTACCAGCTCATTTCAGGCTACTTTTGGAAGGATCCTGAAACCAAATTCATTTGCTGACCAAGACGTACTGTTTTAAGAATACGACTTGCAATTGTCTGCAATGGATTAATATCTGGAAACAGGTTTCTGTAAACTCAATAAGGAAAGCTTTTACTAGACATATGTCATAATATTTTCTCATGTTGACGCATTTTCCACACTTGAAGCCCAGTACGTACCTCTCTGTAGGAAAAGTGTAATTAGCCTTTGGAATTATGGTTGTAATTAGAATGAATTAAAGTAATTTTATAAGGCAGCTTTTAAGAAGGGAGTTTACTTTCCCGAGGAGATGGGAATCGTCTCCTAAGAGCGGGAGTTCCTTTTCTTCCTATCTGGTTATTGAAATTGCAGCCTTTAAAAAAGTAGTGAATACCTAATAGTCGTTAGTGTTTTCTTCTTTCAAGTATGTTGGAAGTCTTATGGGATTAAAATGTAAAGACTAATTTTTATGTTAGAATTGAAAAGAGCCAGGTCCACTTATATTTTTAACCAATAAAGTTTCTTACCGTTGGCCATTTTCATGAAGAGGTTTGGTTGTTTACAAATTATATAAATATGTATGTATATATCCCTATCCATATATGTAATTTTTGACTTGTTTTAAGCTGAGGACTCTTGAGCACACTTTTGTAACATGTCAAGGCCTCGGACTGGACTTTTAGTGGCTGCTCTGAATATACACATTCAATTTTGAACAGTACTCTGACAAATGATTGAATCAAAGCAAATCTTCTAATAACAGTTTGAATGAATTTCAAAATATGTTTTCAGACTCTCCGGTCATTTAAATTCAGCCTCCCTCCCCATCATTTGGGGTTCATGCCCATGACCTATCATTAACTACCTTAGAGATTGTCATACAGTTGTCTTAGACTTTTTAAGCACAGATATTAGGCAATCTGTGTTTTTTTGTGCTCTTGCATAAAATATGGCTTTCAGAACATATAAACTGCTGATTGCCTTTTTAAATGGCATTTTCTTCAACTCGCTGAGGTTAAGACCAATGGTGGACAATGATCTTTTCCATAACTTTTCAGTGATGTATCCAGACAAGCTTCTCTTTGGGAGGGGGAGGGAATCTCGAGTCAGTCGGAAGCTATGAAATTGGCTTCTTGTGTCACAAATCATCCTTTGTGTATTTATTTAGGCTTTGGGTGAACTTTTAAATTGGCAGATGTGTATATCGTTTGGGACAGTCTGCTCCTGAACAGGAGGGTCTATTTCTAATTCAGGGAAGAAGAAAGGATACCATTTGTTTGTTCAAGCAGGTATTTGCTTAGCTTTGATTCATTCTTTTACCTTGTCACATCAGATCTTTTCAGCTGTTCTCACTTGGAAAAGGACTCAGTCTGGTTTATTGCAACTGTGTTCCGGTGGCATTCGAGAAATCTGCAGCCTGCCACAGATAAAACCACATCATTTCTGGATGGAGTAAAAGTGCCAGCCGCTTCTGTAATTCAAAGCTGGCATTTGGTTTGCAGCTACTTGTGTGGAAATGGCTGTGTTTTTTCAGCAACTAGCCAGAGAGCCATCACATCTAGGCAGGTGTCAAGGCCATGGGGGCAGTGGGTTCTCAGTGAAACAGTGCTAGTGAATGTCAGGCTGGGCTTAAGTTAACTGCTGAGCGATGGAGAACAGTTCCATGCAGAGTCCAAGAAGCAAGCCAGCCACTCGCACAGCTGTTGCGGTCACGGATTGTGGTGGTCACATGCATGTCAGGGCACGGCTTGCTTTCTGCTCACTTCCTGGCCTTTCCAGTAGCTTCTCTACCAAACTTAAGACGGATGGGGTATTGTGGTCAAGCAGCTAGCATATCAAGTCTTCAACCAGAATGCCATTCCAGAAGATCATCTTGGTCTGAGTGGATTAATGGAATAAACTCTGTCAGGTGTCTTTCTCAGGCATGGGCCAGGCAAAACAGGTGTTTGGAAACATTTTACCCACAAAAAATCATGACGTAGGTGACTGTTCATGAAAAACTCACAATCCTCATTTACCTATTACTCATGGAGGGGCTTGTTTTTCACCCTCTGAATGTAGCATCACGGACTGGTGACTTTAGGGACTTGTCAGAAACCCCCTATTTTCTTCTGTGCTGAAGATGGGGATCTTGGCCTCAGTGACGGGGTGTGGCCAGGGAGGTTGCTAATCAGAAATGTCTGTTCTTGGGGCTTGATGCGGAAGATGAGTGTGCAGTGGTGCTAGGTCCCCTTCATGAATACTTCTAGTCATGTGCAGTTTCTTGACAGATTTGAAGATAGAAGAAGGAGGAGCATCTGGGGACGTGGCTTGGGGGTACTGATGGTCTTCCTTCCTTAGTTCTCCTTCTTCTAATATTTCCAGTATATTTCCAAAAAGTAAGAGGGGTGAGGAGCTATCCCTTTGGCTGGAGATGTGGGTTTAGTTGGAGTGGCACTGCTGTGGGGAGAAGGCCTTGGTAAGAAGCCCAGCTTGAGTTGCAGGGTGAAGGGAAGGGGTTGAGGTCCATGACTCAGGCAGGAAATAAAAGGCGATTTCAAGAACAGGACCAGGAGGGGAGACTTTGAATCAGGGTTTGAGTGGTAAGCTGGAGGGCTGATTCCGGAGGCAGTGAGTAGGGAGATGAAACTGGTAACAGGCCAGGTTTCTCTGCAGCTGTGCTGTTTTATGTTCAAATCAACTCCTCATTCTGGGAATTACAATCAACACAGAACAACTGGAATGTGTTACAGTTCTTCAAATCTAGCCAATCAAAAGGCTTTCTAGTGTCTGCTTCATTAGGCTTGTATTTTTGGAGTTGAGAAATTTGAGAGGAGTAGAAAATAATCGCCAAGATTAAAGAATTCAAGGAAAAAAAAAAACACCCCATGAAATAAAGTGTGGTGGAGGGGCTCCTACATGTCTGTGCCCTTGCTAAGCTTAAGGTGATCTTTGAAATGTGAGGATTAGGCATAATGTGGTTGTAGTGATTAGGAGAGAAGACAAATTCTCTACCCATCATTGTCTGCAGCCCCCAACTGGCCTTTCCCAAAGACAGACTAGCACCAGGATTAGTTGGAAAGTCTATGGAAGGTGGTCCACCTTAATCCTTACCAACTCAAAATATAACTTCTTTGGGGCATGGCCCTGTGGCTCAGGCAGCTGAGATGCTGGTGTGCAGACCACGTAAAGCCCAAGGACCTGGGTTTGCAACCCAGGGCCACGGTGAAAGAACAAAAATTAATCAGTAAAGATGCTTCTTCCTTCCTTAAAATGTGCCTGCTTCCTCTACCTTCTTTCCAACTTTTTAAAAAAAGCAACTTATCTATTTTGCTATACCAATCACAAACTCACTTGAATTAGATTTCTGAAATTTTTAATGTGGCATTTTAATACTTTGACAATACCATATCTTAATGAAGCACTTCTTATGGGTGTGGATTTCTGGATAAATGCACTAATATTCTAAAGACAGTGAAACAGTATCTAGTAATTATTTAGGTGCACTGCTCCTGCTTGCAGGTCTAATTTCTCCTTGAATTGAATGCCCATTTATTTGTCTCTAAAGCAGTGTTTTACAGGGTATTGACCCTGAAAATGGGAGGGTTTATATTAGGAGCATTTGTTTTCATTTTTTTCCAGTTAGATAAATTCCTAATTCTTGAGGCAGTATGGAATGTTATGGGCTAAGGATCTGGGTTATAATAGCATTAAGCTTAAGTTACAATGACTATCTTGAGTTTACTATAAAGCAGTTCTCATGCCCAACTCTAGGGCCTGACCTTTGAAATTACTTGTAGGGCTGACTTTCAAATGGAAATAGTATTAGCATCACTGCAGAATGACCTTCTCTGAAGGCAAAGGGTAGAGGATAGGTGTTTTTGCTGATGTCTTTTGCGAGCACTCTTGTCTTTTGTTTTGTCAGTGGATGTCTTTCTGAGGTTAGGTGTAGCCTTTGGGTTGACAATCTAGGGGTAGCGGAACTGAGTTAATCTGGGTGGCTTGCAGGATCACATTGGTTTGGAAGTCATTATTTGACCCAATGCAATTCTTAAGTGTACATGTCTGTCCTTTCTGGACCCTATTAGGAGGGCTTGGGAGGAAAGAAAAGCTCTGGTGACGGGCATGCCTGGTCAGAGGCCAAAAGAGAAAAGAGTTAATGAAAGAAAAAGTATAAACCTGATTTCCCCTTTTTGTAATTGAAGATTATACAGTCTTATTCACAAGTCTTATGAATGTATCTTGATGAATTATGACAAATGTTTACACCCATGTAATCAGCACCAAAATCAAGATATAGACTAGTTTGATCACCTCAAAGAAGTCTCACATGTTCCTTTTTTGTCATCTCCCTTCAAAGGCAACTAGCACTGATTTCTCTCACCATATATTGGTTTTGTCTGTGAACTGAATTTACTATAAATGGAACCATGCAGTATCTGCATGCATTATTTCTGATGCCTAGACCCTTCTCCCAGCAAACTTCGTTTTCTGGGTCGACACTCCACCTTGTCTTGTCCTCTGGCTTCTTGCAAGACTCCTGTAGGACACTCAACAAGGTCTTATACTTGGCAGGCCCATGTGTAGTGTCTAGGCAAGGTAGGGCATTCCTTTAAGCAGGTCATGTCTTATTCATCACTGCATAACAGTAACGGTCATGAGCAAAGTTACTGTTTCTGCAGCTTCTGAAGTATTGAGCACTGACATCTACTAGGCAGCCATTATTTTACATACATCTCATTTTATTCTCATGACAGTCAAATGAAGTCATGATTAGTATTTATGGACTTATAGAGATGAGAAAATGGAAGTTTAGAGAGATTATGTGGTTTGTATGAGGACACAGTGCATGGCAATTTGCTGGCACAGTGCTTGACATTGCAGGGCGTCAGTAAGCATCTATGGAATGTATGCACCGTGTACATATCAGAACTCATTGGTCCTATGTTGTGTTCATTTCCAGTCTGTAAAGCTGTATGATGGAGAAAGGCTGTCGGTGACTCCTGTGGCCTGTGCTTCATCTGACAGACTTGGAGATACTTAAATTTATTTAAGAAAAGGTACAGGTAGGAATGAAGATGAGCAGGCAGGCAGAGAGAGAGAGAGAAGAGGAAGAGATAATTTATTTTATTCAGTTGTTCATCTTGGTTCCCCCACCCCGTCCCGTCCCAAAAAACTCAGGTCTTTGAGATATATATGGACAGCATTGTCCAGAGGCAGTAGACAAAACCACTAAACCACAAGGGCATGCCCAAATCATCTGCTTTTAATTTGGGATGTATGTGGATGACATCAGCAGGAGGCAGCAGACCCATCTGCTAGGCCACCAGGGTGATATTTACCTTTTAACTAAGGATTGCCAGAGGCAGATCTTTAACCCAAAGGAATTAATGTCAGTGGTTGCCTTTCTGACACTTAGTGTGGGAAGCAATTTTGGTTGGAGTCCTAAAAATAATAGCTTTTCTGAGCATTGATTATATGCCAAGGGTTTGATAGGAAATCTTCATAACAAGTCATGGAGGAGAGATAGACATGGACTATTATTACCATTTGGCAGCTGAAAAACTGACTCTCAGAGATCTTGGGCAGCCTGAGGTCACTCACCTAGCAAGTTGGTGGAACAAGAGTTTCAGTCAGGTTTGACCAAATTCAAAACCACCTCTTAACCATTATGTTATATGACCTCTCTAAGCTATGTAGTTGACTCTTTTGTAATTCAGATTTGCACAAAGACAAAAGGACTCCCAGTTTTGCCAGCTGAACTTGATTAGATTAGGTTGAGTGTGCCTATATTTCCATCAATGCTCCAGGGCATGGTCTTCTTTCAGCCAAACAGGTCTCTGTACATTTCTTGAGTGACTTTCCCATACTAGACACTGAACTGGGGCTCAGGGAGCAAAGAAACCCATTCCTACCTAAGGGTGCCCTTTCCTTCCCCTTTGGCCTTGGACATTCTGACTTTTCACTTTGCCAAGTACACTGCCCTTTCTGTGACCCCTTCCCTTGAACCATCTCTCCAGAGCACTGGGCTCCTGACTGACTTTCAAGATGTAAGCAACTGTCAGTTTGAACATAATGGTACAGTACATTCCCCACCCCTGCCCCCGAACTGTGTCTGGGAGCTTGCTTCACCTGTGTTCTAAAGATTACACTTCCTCTTAATTCATTGCTGGATAAAAATCCAATTGTTTATTTTTTCCCATTACATGGCATATGCTTTCAGTCTGCCTCTCATCAGAATCATATGTCTCATTTCCCTTCTCCATCATTCTCTCTCATCCTCCTTCTCCCTCCCTCCTGCTTTCCTTTTCTCCCCCTCCCTTTCTAGTCAACAGATGTCAGTGGTTTTCATCAACCAAATGGGGTTCCTAAGGGTATGCTGGGCTCATTGGCTGATTCCGTTTCTGGAGTTTTCTTCCTTGATAGCTTGATTAACTTTAGCGGAAGAAATGCCCCCCCCCCCTTTAAAGAGTAGCTCCCGGGGCGGGGGGTGGGGTGGTGGTGGTGGTTAGATTTTCACTACTCATTATATTAGTCATTTTACATGGAAAAATAAAACTGCAAGATTTATTTTTTATACTATTTACGCTGCCTTCAGTTAGATAATATTTCCAAAAATATATCTTGTTAACAGAGACACGCCTTTAAGGAACATATTAATTATAGTTCTCAAAGTTAGGAATCATGTAGTGTTTCTCTGTTTGGTAAAACCTATGTTTAACAGTCGTAATTAACACGGATGGGTCTATTGCATGGTTCTAGGTAAGTTTAAAAACAAACGTGAAACCCAGTTCTCAAAAATCCCTCCAAATTATATAGGTAGCATCTCTACTGCTCTCCTTGGGGGCTGGTAAACAGTTTCTTAAAATATTTATCTTGCTGTTAAAAGGAGAAGTAAACACCTCAAAGAAGGCAAGCTGAGCTGCGCAGCTCTTGAATTCGCCCAGAGATATTTTCAGAACTTTCTTTCAACCCTGACTTTGAAAGTGTTGAGAATTGACCTGCTTATCTTGCCTTTGATTCTCGACATGTATCCTGGCTTCTCCCCCGGGGGTTCATTGAACGTTCAGACTTCCTAGGGCTCTGGACTTAGCGCTTGGTTTTCGGAGCGCTGGGGACAGCGTGAGCCCTTCTGGAAACAGGGCCTGGCGCTCCTTCCCGGGTGCATTTGTTCCCGGACTAGCTGGGAACCGGACGGCAGCGGCAGCTAGGAGCGGGCTGGGGCTGGTTAGCCGGGCGCCCCCGCCGGCCGCCGTGGATCTGACAGGCGGGTTTATTACAAACCTGAGTGCGCTCATTAGCCTCGTGATGTGGCGGCTGCCTAAAAAAGAAACACGGAAAAGTTGTGTCACTGAAGGTGAAACTTGGCTGCGAGCTGCTCAGCGCCGAGAATGACAAAGCGCCTTCCAGGCGGTGGCAGCGACGTCGGGCAGCGGAGGGCTTTGCCCACTCACCCTGGGTGACAGCGACCAGGCCAGCAGGGGTGGGGCCACTGAGAAGGGAGACGCGGCCAGGGGCGGGGTCGGAGCCGGCGGGGCGGGGCGGGGCGGGGCGGGGCGCGGCGCGGCGCGGAGCTTGGGCTCCGCCCACGACCCCCACGGTCTAACCTCCAGCGCTGTGCAGCCGGTGCCAGGCAGCCTGATGTTGGTGGCCTCCCCCAGCCACCAGCGCGTCCTTGCTCTCGGTATAACCCACTGTCTCCTTAAAGCGACCCTCTGGATGCCTCCAAGGCGGACATGGCAGGAAGATTCCAAGCAAAACCTTGAAGTCAGGGCTTGGTCAACAACACGAGAGCTTTGCTTTCTCTGTCTTCTGGTCAATATTAATGAGGTTTTAGCTGTTCAGAAACCTAGGATACATCTTGAGCAGAAAGCTCAGGACCGTTTTAGATTTATTTGTGTGCTTTTATGTGACTTGTTTCATTGCATTGCTTTTTTAATTACAAAGTAATGCATGTTTACCCAGGACAGTTTGGAAAATCATAAAAACATTAAGAAAAAAAATCACCCAAAAGTTCCACTCACAGGTGAACTTCTTGAGATTTTCCTTCTAGTCTTTCTTTTGTCTCTGCTTATTATGATACGTGCATACGTATAGTTATCACTGAAGTCTGGTGCGATCATGCAGAATGTGCTGTAACTCGCTGTTTTTTTTTCTCAGCAACATGTTAGACTATCTTTCTATGTTGTGAAATAATCTTCCCTACTATCATTTTTTAGTGTGTGCCCTGAATGTTTTTTAGAGGTGCCTAGGGTGAGATGGTGATTTGGGGCTCCACAAGCATTATTAGTACTTTATGAAGTTAATGTATGAATAGACATATAGGCATGTATTAATCAGTAAATATAAAAATACATGAGTGCCGACAATAAGCTTCTGTGTAAATACATTCACAAATATGCTTAGAATTAATCCTGAGAGAATATACACCAAAAGGGATCTCTGGGCAATTGGCTTATAGAATATTTCTAGTCTGTCTTTTTATATCTTCTATTTTCTCTATGGTGGGCATATAGAATGATATTAGTGCTATCATAGAGAATATAAAGAAAATCTTGCCCATGAATTATTTCCAAATTGACTTCTGCTTTAGTTTGTAGCATTCCTCCATCTAGAATGCTCTGCCTGCTATTTCTACATTTTATGCTCCTTCGTGTCCAAGCCACACCCCCAGGAAAGCCTTCTTTCCCAGCAGGCACTGCACTGAGCTGCAGGTCCGCC
The DNA here is from genome assembly GCA_004363575.1 of Solenodon paradoxus. NCBI lineage: Eukaryota > Metazoa > Chordata > Mammalia > Eulipotyphla > Solenodontidae > Solenodon > Solenodon paradoxus. The sequence goes on along the minus strand of RJWH01008836.1, from coordinate 17,221 downwards.
ATCTGCCAATGTCCATGGGCTACTTTGATTACATCTCGTGATTAACGTCTCACCTACTGATGTTTTCTCTCCCCAACTTGACTGTAACCTCCTCAAGGATCCTTCCTTTTCAAGAAACAAGTGCTCAATAAACATGTTACTTAAAGACAGTGTTTAGGTTTCTCTAAGTGCTCCTGTGTCTTTGAAACTCCAAACCATGCCTAAACCCCTTGGAATGATAGTAATAATCCATCTGGATTGATTTTGCTGATTTCATTTGGAATATAAATTCTACTTTACGTTGGGCCACCTTCCATGGTGCACCATGGTGGAGTAGGGGTGAGGTCCACTGCCTCCAGCTGAGCACAGTTCACATCCATCCAAGGACCCAGGTTCATTTCCTGTGTGTGTGTGTGTGTTGGGGGGGCAACAAGTAAGTTGTACAACCAAAATAAAATACTTCTTCCTCCCCTCACTTCCTGCCTGCTTGCCGGCTTGCCTTCGTTCTTTCCTTACCTTTCCTTTTTAAAAAAGTGCCTATAGAGCTAGAAACATAGATTTTAGAAGCTCAGGTTTATATCTAAATTCCTCTACTTATTCACTATAATCTAGCAAATAACCTTTCTAAATCTCTCCAAAATGGAGATAGTTATATTTATTTCATACTTATTTTAAAGATGGAATGAGATAATGTATCGAAAACATCAAAGATAGTGCCAGCTACTTAGAATTTGGTCAATGATAATATTAAAAATATTACTAAAAGAGTAGTCATTTTCATACTGAGAAACCCAAGTTAGAGGGTTCTTGTTAGTTCATTTGTTGACCCTATAAACAAATCTATAGATTCACAATCTGATGATTGTACTCCAGTTTAATGGGTTTTAACTTTACTAATTCATGTATTAATTAATTCATCCATTAGGTTACTTCATAAATATTAATTGAATTTTCCATGTACCAGCTACTGCAATAGACACGGAAGATACAGCTGTGAGCAGAACAGATAACCACCCCTGCTTTCATGGAGCTGATATTTTGCAAAATTACTTCAAGGAGCCAGACACTGAATGCAGGAAGAATTTGACTGCATGTTGATTGTAAATCAAGTAGTGACTGACTTGGTGTCCATCGTGGCCATTGGGACCCTGGTCAGGCCAACTCCCAAGGAAACAGCCTGAGTAGAGTTAACATACTTAACTTCATTCGTGTTCATCATGAATAAAATGGATTATGCATCTTCGGTCCCAGGACTTCTGTAGTTCCTGAATCTGCTTGGATATCAGTATCAGCTCGCGTGCATATGTCTTCCCATCATGAAAATTTGAGTGGGTAGATCTGGATTTGAGGCTTAGGTACCCATGCATATCTCCATCTTCATCTCTGTATCTGTCTTATATATCTTTTATCTATCATCTATTTTCTAGCTTACCCATCATCCATATCATCTATCTGTGTATATATTTCACTATCTATTTTTTCATTATTCTCCAGGGATTTAGTACCCAGCCAATTTAATGACATTATCACAGAGTTGTGTTTCTCAAGCATGCCTGAAGTTGAGCTCATGCGTGGGGTTCCTTTAAAAAAAAAAAAGTTTACTCCCTCCCTGAGCTGCTAAATGAGAATTTTAGGAAGAGAGCCTGGTTATGTGAACTGCAAACAAGTGTCTGGGCGATTCTTATCATCAGACAACATGCTAGAGACCTAAAAAGATCCCTAGAAATTATGTGTAAATGTGTAAATGTGAATGTGACCCTTGGCTTTCAGTCAATTCTCAACATCTCCAAAAGTGTCCCATGAGATGGAGCCTAAGGTCCATGCCAGCCAGTGTGGTCATCTATGAACAATGTGCTTTAGGGTCTCAGTTTTTTTGTGGGTGGAAGGAAGTCACCTCTGAAGTTCTTCCCAGCCCTCCTCGCTGGCCACATGCCAGTGTTCTGTCTGGAAGCTTCCTTTCTCCCTTCTTGCTCCACATTTCTCTCAATGCCTGTCTGGCCTCCATTGTTCCTCTTGATATTCTTTTCTCTTTTAAGAAAAATTAGGGAAGGGAGAGAATTGCAGAGCCTGGGCCCTTCTGTAGAGGACAGCACTGGGAAAGAACTTGAGCTTGGGGACGCCATCCAGAGCTGGCAGTCCAGCACAGCTGTTGGAATGGAGGAGCTCAACGAGACTTCTAGGGACTTGAACCTCAATGGATCTTGATGGAGGGATATGGGGAGGGACTCCCAAGATATCACCGGGCCAATCCAGTGCCGACGGCAAGGGAATTCCCTTCTTGAATGCTAGTTTTCTGCCTGAATTTATCAGGAGTTCAGGGACAGGGTATAAATATGAGGAGTAGACCAGGCCTCTGTGTGCACCTCCTTACCTTTTCTCATCCTCCAGGCTTTGGTTCATGACCAGTCAAGTGCTTTGGCCTATTACTGCCAGTTACTTTGCATTATAATTAAAAAAAAAAAATTTCCCCTGTGTAATTGGGGGTTCAGGCTGTAGAGAATGACTTGATTTGTATCACAAGAGTCTTTAGTGCTTTGACCGTGTTCACCATGTGAAAAACACACAGATTTCTCCCTCCATCCCACTGGGTGTAAAATCAATCTTTGCATTTATAGAACAGAGAACATGCCTTTAAAGGGCAGCATGCCCACCCAAGGAGGAAAAGGAAGACAGTTTGTCTTCTTTTTTGAGGTCATTGTCTGCAGACAAGTGACAAAACCGAATGCCTTGAAAAATCTTATATTGATTTTTACTGCAGAGGCATCTCTCTAGGATCTGCAAAACCCTATAGAAGGTAATGAACTTGTTCCCGTGCCTTTGAACCGGAAGTTGAGTTGCTCCATTTACACAACTGCAAGAAAGGAGAGTAGCTGCTCTATGAGGACAGTTTTTGGCTGGGGTGCATCTCTATGGAGCACTCTGTGCAAGGGCGTGCTCAGTTAGTGACAGCCTTGGATATACAGAGTGGGCTCCTGTGGTGACTGGGGAGAGACTTATGATATTGAAGGGGTTATTATTTTATGAAAAGTTTTTTCTTTTAATAGCATCATCTCTGGTGTATCTGAATGTTTCTTTAGGGATCAAGGATGGCTTGATTAAAAATAAAGAACGAAAAGCCAAGCCTCCAGGCCTCTTGGTGAAGCATTTGCATTTTCTGCCAGTCTAATTATATGCTGTTGTTCAGAGTGACTGTTTTTGCTTCCCAGGTTCTTTCAAAAACTTACTTATTTTTTTTTATTGTGGGAAAATGAACACCATAAAACTTCTCCTTTTAAGCATCAAGTCTCCAGATCTGTGGCCTTCTGTGCACGCACATTCTTCTATAGCTCTCTCTTCTGTGCTTGCAGATTCATGATCTGCAATTACAATGGCTGGAAGGGACCATTGTCATCATTTTGTTCAACCTTCCCATTACAGAGGAGAGGGGGCTGGGCCCACAGAGAGGCCGTGATCTGTCCAAGGTCAGAGAGCAAGTTACCGGCAGGGCCTTCCCCCACACCTTTCCAAATGACCACCCTGATGGATTCAGGCACGTGGTCTCCATTACTGATAGCAGAATCAAGGATTGGTGTTAATATTTAGGGTATGTCTCTGATTTTGTTTGTATCAAGTAAGCGATTAATTGTTATGATTTAGAGTCAGAAATGCCTTCAGACACCATTGAGTCCAAATTCCTATTTTAAAATATTTGCCTCTATTTACTATTTATAAATCTAAATCTAAATCTAAACATTCTAATTTCTAAAATCCAGGCAGATTCTCCCCAAGTCTTCCTTCCACTAACTCCATGACATTCCATGGTTGAAACCAGGTCCTTTGTGGGTGGCTGTTATTAATAAGCTTTCCTTAGGATGTTTACAGTAACTGCTGTGACCTAAATAAGATTGCTGGTATTGTTTTTCTCCTCAAAGGCAAGAACAGTCTTTAAAAGTGTGCTCATCTCCTCTCAATGCCATTGTACTTATCCCTGACTAAAAGAACTGAAACATTGCATTTTCCCCTCTCTGTGCATTAGGTGAGGAAGCTTTCATTAGTTGGAATAGAATAATTCTACAGAAGTGAAACATTTGAAAACTTCTTCTACCAGACTTGCTTTTTCTTGGAGTAAAGATTCATACATTATAACATTATAGCATGATCCTTGAAAAAATTTTTTTATTTCTAATTATGGTAAAATATTAGTCACCTAAAGTCCACCATTTCAGACATTTTTGAGTATACATTATAATCGTGTTAAGTATATTCACTGTGCTGTGCAACCAGTCTTCAGATCCTTTTCATCTTGCAAACTTGAAACTCGGTGCCCACTAAAACAATGACTCCCCATTCCTCCTCCACCCAGCCTCTGGCAACCACCATTCTCCTTTTGATTTTGACAAGTTTGCCTACTTTCAATATCCCTGATCAGTGGAATCATATAGTATTTATCTCTTTGTAAGTGGCTTTTTCACTTAACATAATGTGCTCTTGGTTCATCCATATTGTAACATGTCAGAATTTCCTTCCATTCAAAGGTCGAATAATAATCCATTGTGTGTTGTATTAGTCAGGGCTCTCCGGAGAAATAGACATAAAGATACAGAGATAGAAATAGAGATAGATAAGAATAGAATTATCATAGGAATTTGCCTCACGTGGTTATGGAGGCTGAGAAGTCCCACTATCTGCCGTCTTCCAGCTGAGGAACCAGGAAAGTCAATGTGTATGATTCAGTCTATGTGTAAAGGCCTGAGAACCAAGGGAACTTATGCTGTCATTCTTCATCTGAGGCTGAAGGCCTGAAGGATTGGAACTGGTATAAACCCAGAGCCGAAAGGCCTGAGAACCAAGAACTGTGATGTCTGAGGGCAGGGGAAGATGACTATTAGAGCCCAAAAAGAGAAAGAGAATTAGACTTTCCCCATCATTTTGTTCAGTTGGGGACCTTAGCTGACTGGATGTTACCCCCCTTCATTGGCGAGGGCTATTTTCTTCACTCATTCTGATAACTCAGATGCTGATATTTTCCAGAGACCTCACAGGCGTACCCAGAAACAGTGTTTTATCAGATATCTGGGCATCCCTTAACTCAATGAAGTTGACACAAACAATTAGCCGTCCCATATGGATATAGCACATTTTCTTTATCCATTCATCTGTTGATGGGCATTTGGGTTGCATCCACCTATTTTGAATAATGCTGCTATGAACATGGGTGTTGATCCTTTCTCCCCTTAATTGATGGGGGAGGAGTTGTTTTAGCATACTCATTTTGTTTCTGCAAGCAGTGTCCTACGCCATTAAAATAAGATGGCGATAAAGTGAAGGAAGCGCATAAACCATTAGGTACCTGAAGTAATGAGGTCTTTCTTCATCGAAATGATTTGCAGTAGAGCGAATAGGGCTTTTCTTGGTCCTCTTAGGTCTATTTATAGTTTATGGTGTTTTTGGGAGATCAATTTTTGGGGTAGAAATAATGTAGTTCCTCTGTGATAGCCTCCGTGACCCTTCATTTCTGCATTTGGAGAAGGTTGCCTGTTCCGGTGCCCTTTGTAATTTATTTTTGTTTCCCTTTTGCTTTGTAAACTTCTTGAGCTCAAGGACCCTGTCATTCACTCTGGATTCATAGTACCTAGGATAGAGCCTGGCCCACAAAGCAAATGCAGTAACTGCTTGTTTCTGTCACATGGAACATTTTAACTTTCTAGTTAAGTTTTGGAACAATTTGACATTTTTATTTGTGTTTCTCTACTTCTTTTATGTGTGAGACATGGCTTCTGTTCTGGAGCACAAATTAGGTTTAAATATGTGGCAATTAAGTTTTTTTTTTCCCTCCATAATTTGGGGGAGCAGGAAAAACATTTGCAGAATACTTGGCATCAAATAGAGGAAATATCCAAGCCTGGACTTACTTTTGGATTTATCTAAGCCCTTCCGATCATCTCCACCTCTGAAGAGGGTGTGCACAGATACTTGGTGTGCCTTTGGAATGTGCAACTAGTACTGAGTGCTGCATTTAACCTGGGGACAGATTTGCCACTCTACCTACTGACTAAACCTTGTTTTTCATGCTCTGGCCCATCCCTAACATATTTATGCATGCCCAGAAATAGAGTTCTCCCCAAGTGGACTCCGGCTGGTAATAAAGTCCTTGGTAATGTTTAATATATTCTGTTTCCCACTGATGAGCAGAGAACATGCCAATCCATTTCTTTTCAGGTGACAGACAAAACTAGAAACACATGCCTGAGAATCTGGACACCATTCATTCAAAGAGCACCAGCCATATGGCAGGCTCAGTGCCAGGCACTGGGAAAACACTGATGGAAAAGAGTCCTGTTGTCACTCCAGCAGGGATCACAGTGGGGAGAGGAAATAAGAGAGTGGTTCCCTGACCCAGGAGGAGAGAGAACTGACCTAGTGGGATGGTGGCAAAAATGGGAACACTACCTTGACACCTGAAGGATGAGTAAGAGTGTGTCAGTGGATTAGAATGAAAAAGAATGTTCTGGAAAGTGGGAACAGTACTTGCTACTGTGGGGAGACAAGCACAAACCCAGCTTGTGTAGTGAACTGGAGGCAATTAAGTCTTCTTGGAGGAATGAGTCACCTTAGTTTCATAGACATCCCTCCCTTGCGCCAAATAATACCATTCTCCTTTCAGTGGGCCTTCTCATCGATTCAAAGATTCTAGCAAGACTATCAAAAATAGCATTTCTTCATGCGTTGACAAGCAGGATCCCTGATTAGAATAAATATATGAAGAGAGAAACTCAGAATGAAAGTAGGCTCAAGAACTTACTGTGTGGGTGTAAATGTTGACTGTGAATAAGACCATGGGATACTCTGTAAATGAATAAAACTCCTATTTGAAGTAGAAGCCTTTGGTGGGGGTGGGTTGTTATTGTTTTATTGTTTTTGTTTTTGTTTTGCTACTAAGATCAGAGGTCTTGGAGTTTTGTCAGTTGTGGGCTCCATGATCAGAAAGCCATTTATGTGTCTGCAGTGTGTTATGTGTGTGTGTGTGTGTGTGTGTGTGTGTGTGTGTGTGCGCGCGTGTTGATAGCAGGAGTGAGAGATAACCTCTTAGCCTTTCAGGATATGGATTGTTTGTCCTGATTCACTTTTCTAGTCCTGTAAGTAAGATACTATCAGTAGTTCTGAAAGCAGCGTCATCAACTTTATTCATCCCTAAGTACATAGTTATACAGCTAGGATGAGTAGGTCGTGAATTTTTATTAAGTCAAAAAAGCCCAATCATAGTAAACAGAGAAAATCATTTTGGAGAACTTGAGGTATAGTCAGGCAAGACCCAACTTGCTTCTGACTCCAGGTTCCCTCACTCATAGTGATGCTCAGCTTTGATTTCAGCAGGTGCATGAAAGCAACTGTACTGGCACTGCTGGTGCCACAGAGACATTTCAGGAGAGTTCCATTGATCTCACTTATTCACGTATTGACCATGTACTGGCTGCCACTGTGATTCCAGGTGCTGACGTTCAAAGGAGAACAAGCTCTCGATGACCCCACCATGGGCTTCACGCCCGTCTAGTGGGGAAAGACTGACAAGGAGATGGTCAACGGGGAGAAATGCAGCTGGGAGCTGTGCTGTCATTAGCAGAGCCAAAGAAGCTGTGCAAGTCCAGAGGAGGGTCAGTACTAACTTAGCTTTGAAGGGTTAGGAGGAACTTCCTGAGGAGATAGATGTTTAATCAGGACCAGAAAAGTGCATCAGTAGCTGGCCTGATGAGGTGGGGTAGAAAATTTCAGGCAGAAGGAAGAGCACTTTTGAGGACAAAGAAAGGGAAGGGATGGAGGGAAGGAAGGGAGAGAAAAAGGGAAAAGGATTGCAAAGATGAGGACAAATGAATGACTGGACATTCGTGAAGGTCTAGAGAGGCATGAGAGAACCTTGAGAGGTAGGCAGAGGCTGCAGCACAAAGGCAGTGATGGCTGTGACTGTCAAGACGAAGAGTTTGAATTTCGTTTTAAGAGCATTGGGAAGCCTTTGGAGAGTTGCATGATGGAGACTTCTGTGATCTGATGGATATTTTTTTAAGTTCTGTTTTCCGTCTGGGAGAGCTGATGTCCTGGCTTGGACTACGTGGGTTAGGAAGGAAGATGGATACTGTGTATAGGTTTGAGAACACTATTTAGCAGTGGAAGGAGATTTCATTTAGTGCCAGTAATAACCTGGAAGGTACATACCTGTTTCATGGATGAAGGAGGAGAGATAGATTAAGAATGACTGTCATGTTTTTGGGATTCAGTTGCATGTCTTTCCCTTATAAACTGTGACTGGGCATAATCACTTTACCTGTCTGCATCTCCTGTTCTTCATCTCTGAATTTTCCCCACTGTGATTGCAAGTCCACTTTCAATAGCGATTCATAATGACTCTAGCACTATTTACTTCAGAGGTGTGTAGCAGACCCTCAGTAAATACTGGTCCAGCAAGGGAACTGACATTGGTCAGTTGCCTCTCATTTCTCATACAGGTATATTTCTTGGCTAGGTGCATGTGGTATAGTCTTTTATCTAGAGACAACTACTGGCAACATTATTTTCAAATGAGGATAAAACCATCAAATAGTAGAAATCAAACTTTAGAGTGAGGGCTGTATAATGGCTTCCATATTGGACTGGGACTTGAGAACGCAGCTTTTATATCCTATTTGCTGTTATCATCCTGTTCTTTATTTAATGCAAACGAAAATCACTTAGGCACTTTATATCATTATTCATGTCTGTAAAATATAGTTGATAATGCCAGATCCCGACCCAAGTTTTAAGGGTGGTGTTATGAATAATATATTAGTTTTCAATTTATAGTAGACTATTCGTCTAAGAACGTAAGGGTGGTTGTCACTGGGGATAGGCGAAGGCAGAGCTTTTCCTGAAATTCTCTGTTCTGACTCTACTTGCTGCAGTGGGGGTGCAGGCTGGACACGGACAGTGGGCTGCTACTTTCCAGGCAACCCCTCTGCTCTCTCCAGAGAGACACCTGACTCTGCATAGTGTCCAACATGGCCTTCTCTTGTTTCAGAAACACCAAATGTAAAAACCAAAATCACAACTGGTAGGAACCCAATCCCAGTTAAGGGGAAATGTACGGTACATATTGGCTGATTTTCAGAAGGGAAGGGAGCAGGTAGGAAGACAGAGAAGGAAGAAGCATTCCACCCATTTTTCTTTAATTGTTCATTTGGTCATTCCCCTTCCCTGGGCTGGGACTGTGAACTGTGGGATGTATGTGAACTGTGCCAGCCAGAGGCGGTAGACTCATCCACTAGGCCACCAGGGCGCGTCCATGTTGACTATGATGAAGACTAGATTTTAAGGTCAACACTGTAAAATCACACTGCTTTGAAATCATTGCATTAGGGGATTGATGTTGTCTGAATAATAGAAAGGAAAATTTGTGTCATGTGTTGGGTTGAGAGTGATACTTTATTATGCATAAGTATGCCAAATAATATGAACTTCTAGCTAGCAGTTTTATAGATTTGGAGATTTTTTTTGACATAATGAATACATACTAAAAATTTAATTGTTTAAATGTTTTTAAGGAAATAGTCATTGCTATATGATCCTTGTGGGATTTATCAATTCTGTTTCATTGAGTCTGAGATTTGCTTTAGCGCAAAACAAAGTATTACAGGTACTGCCCAGGGCTGGTTTTATCTGTGCATGAACTAGAACTAAATAGTTTATATTTGAGGCTATAATATTGAGAGTTGTCCCCATGAAGTGTCTTTGAATATGCATTTCAGTGCTTTCTGTGAAGAAGTCAATCATGTTAAGTCAGAAGTGCATTCACCAACATGAGGAAGTGGAAAAGGCTGGTCATTCTGAAGTAATACTTACAGTTTGTGTGGAAATGTTTTAGTTCATCTTTGAAAACAAGGATATTTCACATGTTTTAGGTCCTGGGACCCAACTTGCAATGCGTGGAAGGGGAGTTTACCACACCACACGGACCAGTTCTAGAATACCAGTTGGGTGCCCTAAATTTAATGCAAGTCAACTCATTTCTGGACTATGTCTACCTGGAGACAGCACTGGATCCCACAGGCTAAGGGCTCAGGCCTACAAGTCTGCCCCCTGTCCCCTTCAGACACCAGGAGCAAGTCCAGATACTTGTACCTCTGACACACAAGGCTATAGAGTGCAGGTTCCAAGGACTCTCTCCTGGGACTTTCTGACATCAGCTGCAGGTCCCAGTTAGCACCTGTACTGCTGACCAACTGGGTATACATCTTAAGACCCCCTTCTGGAGTTTGATTAATTTGCTAGACTGGCTCACAAGACTCAGAAATATTTTATGTACTTACTGGTTTATTATAAAAAAGGATATAACTCAGGAATAGCCAGGTGGAAAGCTGCCCAGGGCAGGACCTGGGAACAGGGGCTGGAACTCTATGCCCTCTCTAGGCGTGTGGCTCTCCAAATCTCGGCACGTTCATCAATGTTTTGGATTTTTATGGTGTTTTCACTACTTAGGCCTAATCGATTAAAGAGTTAGACAACCTCCAGCTCCTCTCTCTTCCCTGGAGATCAGGAGGTGGGACCAAAAGTTCCCTCTTTGTTAGGCTGGTTCTCTTGGCTTTCAGCCCTCATTCTTAGGGGTCATCTAAAAGTCACTCCAGTGACATAGCAAGAGACACCTTTATGCTTTCATCCCTTAGGAAGCTCCCAGGTTTTAGGGAATCCTGTGCTAGAAATAGGGACATAGACCCAATATATGTATTTCTTACTACAGAGCATAATATCACAATAAAACATACTTCAATGAATATTTATTGAATATTTACTATGTGTCAGGCAGTATTCTCCTAACAGTGAATAAAACTAAGTTTCCTGCCCTCCTGGACTTATATTTGTATGTGTGTGTGTGTGTGTGTGTGGGGGCACACATAAATAAGAAAAATATGGAGGTAAAAAGATATATTATCTGATGACAAATGTTATGGGGGGAAATGATCCAAGAGTGTGTCGTGAGAATGGGGATGTAGTTGTGGTTGAGTTTTGCCTTTCGTGGTCAGGGATGGACTCACTAAAATGACCACTGAGTATAGACCCAATACAGCCATGCAGGTATCTGCGGGGAGAGGTTTGTCACTTTTGCACGTTGCCTAGGCAGGGTGGGAAATGGTCCAAGAATACAAATTGGATTACCCAGCAGTCAGAGTTGTTTTTTTACTGAACAGGAATGAAGTCCATCTTTATTCATTCCTGTATAAAGTCTGCAAGGCAGAATCTCAAATGCCGTCTACAGTCATTTGAATCTTCAAAAACAGCTTTTTATTTTATTGCATTCTCTGAAATTTGTATCTGTGCGTATAAAGAACATTTACATGTACTGAATGGGTCCATACCCATGCATATACCTGCTTCAGTGTTGAAAGCTACTGGGTGATTTGCAGATGCAAGCAGGCCACATTTCCATTTTTGCAAAAGAAAGCTTGAACCATTTTGATATCTTGGAAGAGGAAGCATCTCCCTGGTGTGGAGGTTAAGCTGGAGCTACTTTGGATCATTTGACTTCTGAAACTGGGGGCAGTATCAGCTGGTGGATCAGCCTTCTGAAGTCCTGCGAGGTGAAATGTCAAGGAGTGTGGGGGTCTCTATGGAGAGGAGAGTCAAAGCCATAGGCTGAGAGGCTCTTGTTCAGTATTCATTGTAGATGAATAGTAGGACTGGCGGGTGCATACTTTACCCCTTCTCTGAGCTTAACCCCTGTCACTTTCGGGTGGATAAGGCAGGCAGATCCACTAGGTCTGGAAGAGATGAGCTGATCCTATAGTGGGGAGATCACAAATCCAGTGAAATATCGTTGGCACAGCTTCTCTTGGCCACATTCTGGGCACGTGACACCTTTTCTTTGGCAAGCCCTGCCTGCTGCTTGTGTGCAAATAGTCGGAGCTCTGGAGTGGGTCTGTGCTAGGAAAAATAGCTGCTGGAGTTGAGAACAGCTCACATTGACCGTCCCCTCCTGTCCTTAGTTAAGTACTCATTTGTTATATAAATATTCAAATGGGGTGGTGGTGGAGGAGGGAACTGTGTGTATTTGTGGAAAGAGGAGAGGAACTGGGTGCCCTCAGGTGAACCTCTTAGTCTGTGTAGGTCTCAGCTTCAAGAACCTACACTATGAGACTAATAGTATGAAAGACCTAGCAAGCTTGCTGGAGGAGAACAAGTCATGATATGTGACAGCACTTGGCTAGCACTTTACATGTAAATGCGCCTTTCTTTTGTTTGTTTTTTTGAAGGAAAGGTGCAGGCCGGAATGAAGGCTAGCAGAGGCAGGCTGGAAGAGAGAGGAGGAAGAAACACTTGATTGTATTTAGTTGTTCATCTTGGTTGTTCCCTCCAGTCCCAGTCTTGAGCCAGGGACCTTGGGATGTATGTGGACTGTGCCTGATGCACAAAACTGCTAGGCCACCAGGGCGTGGCAGGTGTAGTGTTCTAAGTGCTTTTTCCTAGCATGTCTTTATTGGTAGAAGATTGCTTAACTGTACAAAGAACAGGAAATTCCTCCAGTTTAGCACTATTGCCATTTGAGATGGTTGCTTGCTTCCTAAGTTTCATTGCCTAGATCGTTTCATTCTGAAACATTCCCCCACCCCACCCCAAGGGAATATATGAACAATATACCATTGACCAATACAAGATAATGTACTGTGAAAATGACAGGCCCAAATCAGCAGGAGAGCTCGCATGCCTTCTACCTTCCTGTCATTCAGTGATGGAAATACAGAATATTTAATACTTTGTGTATTAGAAAAATAGGCAATTTCGAAGGAGGCAACCTTATGACATTTGGGTTTATTTGACAGAAAAGATGATGGTCCTGTTAAAAATTGCAGCTACTTCATTTAGGACAATTAAACATATTTAGGACATGTCTTCCAGTGTCCCCTTCTCTTGACCTTTACCCTTTGATATGTAAGGGAGGTAACCCTGAGACTGCTCACCAAAATCATTTTGCTTTGTATGGCCCTTCTCCTAATGAAGAGTCAATCTGGTGGTATAGTGGTTAAGCATGTAGAATGTGCACCTTGGTTTTCTCATCTGTAAAATGGGAAGAGCAACAGTGCCTACCTTGCTAAATTGTTGGGCAGATTAAGCCAGTTAATTAATGTACATAACACTTAGAATAGGTGCAGTAACCAGTGTAGGAGAGTTTGCTACTGTGATTATTATGTAAGCTATCATTACTGGCATTGTTGACCTGGAGGGTCTCTGTTTGAAGCAAAAGCTTGATTAATGTCCGGGCTCTGTGAAAGGGGGAATGGTCACGGTGAAGGAATTTGTTCAGTAAATAACCACATCAGCCACAATTGTTCTTCTCCACCTTGAAAAGCTCCCTCACTTCCTTCAAGGCTCCGTTCAAATATCCATCTACTTTACTTTCCCCATCTATCTCCCTAAACCTAGTGGATACTTCCCATAATTACTTCAGCACTTTAGTAAGTCTCTGGATTATGTCAGTTATCATACTACATTATGTTATCCATTTATGGGGCTGTCCCCCTCACTAGACTGTGGATTCCTTGAGGACAGTGATTGGCATAATTCAAGAATCATGTCTTGGTGCATAGCAGGCATTCAGTTTATTCTTGTTGAATGGCTGGCAATTGCTGGGCAATTTATCCTTCCTTGTGTTCATTGCTTTCTCCACAAAGACTACACTAGAGCCAGCCCCAGCTGGCCCTAGTTCTCTGCATGGCCAGAGGCCTGGACTCTCCCCGCCGTTGGAACTACATAGCCGAAAGAGGTGGTGGTCACAACGAAGATAGGCTGTGGCATTTGCTGGGGCAGAAGCAAAGAGAAGTGGCAAGGAGAATGACAGTACATTCCTACCTTCTTGGAGTGTGGCATTGGGATGGAGGGTGAGGCGTGCCTCACTCTTGCTAGATGTCACACCTCAAGGGCAAGCATCATATCTCTGCGTCCTGTGCTGCCCCTTGTGAGACCCGCAGCAGAGGCCCCTAGGCAAAGCCAGCTACTAGTTCTGTGCATTCACTGCATTGTGAACATCTATTAAAGAACTCACTCTCTTGAATAGTCATGATGGTGATGATGGTGGGGATACGTAAGTCATTGTTGTCTCTCTGCTTCTTACTAATCTGTAAGGCAGAAGAGGGCAAGGACTCTCGACTTTTTGAGCTCTGTAAAACATCTTGGGGAAATTGTTGTTAAGTAAATAAATGAAGTGGCCCCTGGTGGCTCAGGTGCTAAGGCAGTGGCTGCAGTGTGGACCACATAAAGCCCAACAGCTAGGTGGAACAACCAAAAATTAAAATAAAGAAATAGATGTGCCTCTTCCTCCTCTTCTTTCCTTTCTTCCTTAAAAAAAGCTTCTTCTTCCTTTTCCTTCCTTCCTCTCTCTAAAACAAAGATTACATGAATAAGCGGATCAGTTTATCTTTCCAATACTACTTTAGCCATCTATCCAAATGTTGTTTGCCAGCCATCTTCTCTGCTTGTTTTAACCTTCAGCAAGCTGTGACACCTGTCACATAGGAGGGGTTCAGTTCATGGCTGTTGGATAGCTTGGCACTTGAAAGCAGCATGAACGTAGGGTACTTCTACTTTATGGGTATATCCATGGTGGCAGGAAGACTGAGCAGCAACCTGTAGTGCACAGGTCCCTGGGGAAGAGAGTCTGTGTGCCAACCTGTGCGTTTTGGAAGTGGTGAGGGGAGTGGCCACCCACAGTCCCATTTCCCACCGTCTTCAACTGCAGCCAAAATTTAGGTGCAGTCATTTTTACACCGATGCATGCAAGGTGGCCAAATAGTGACTGAGATTCTCTACTGAAAAAGTTGAGCAGTATATGGTATCTGTTAAAATGAAATTTCCCATCCAGAAACAGAACTAAGAGAAAATTAGTTCCCAGACTATCAGAAAAGTCCATGTTTGAGGAGTCTGGATGATAGAATTTTTCTAGTGAACACCTAAGCGTAGAGTGGTTGTGCATGGAATACTCTAGTTCCAGGTCATCATTCAGCTGTGTGTCCAGCATGGTCCCAGTCATCATAAAGAATTCCAGAGATTGCTCCAAGATTTTCATTCTCATTGATCTCGGAAGGTTGTATCCCTAGTAGCAGTGAGCTGCTTGGGAGGATGTGAATTAAAAAGTTAATACTTTAAACTTTTTAACTAATGTATTTTGTACATGTGAGGTGCTTAGAGGGAGCATGCTGAGGGAGGGTAAATCAGGGAAGGCTCTGAAAGGAGAGGACCTTAGGTGAGAGCAGTCCAGGTGGGGATAGGAGTGTGGAGGGGGGTGTGGGGAGAATACCCCCATCTCTTAAGGTTCTTCTTGGGATAGTCAAGCAAGCAATGAACATCAGACAGATGAGTAGGGTAAAAAGACTCAACTGAATGAAATATAAATATATGTGGAGAATTTATATGACTGTAAATTCTAAGGTAAACATGATAGACTAAAGACTTACATTTTGTGCTGAAGAATGGGATAGGGACCTAGGGCATCCAGGAGAGATGAGGAGGGTCTTCACATGAGGGAATTACTTCATATGGCAAAACCTTGCCTCTGGATGTTTGCCTTGCCTTAAGATAAGCATTTCTGATTAAAAAAAAAGGTTGTTTCTAGAGATTACTGTGCATCTAGATATCTTTATTATGGAAGGTAACAGTTATGAGCTTCTTTTGAGATACACAGCGCTTCGGTTAATCTTTAACTCCGCATACCAAGGGGACACCTATTGGACTAAGCCTGTTATAGACAACTTGGTAAAAGTCTGCCTGAACATTTTGTGAAGACTGATCTCATGGGGAGGTACGAATGGAAGTAAAAATGATCATGAGGTATTGCTGATGGGCCCAGGTTGACAGGATCATTCATTCAATCATTCATCAGGTGAAATTTGAGCAAATACTTTGGACCAGGCACTGTGCTGGACATAGGTCATGGTCCCTGCATGTGGTACTGTGGGGACAACAGGAAATGCATTTGTTAACTCATTAGCCATTCATGCCTTAATCAGACATCTAACAAGTGTCTCATTTGGGTTGCACTCAGAGCTGAAGGCTGGTCATATAGAAATCCATCCAACCAGAACAAGACATCCCATCTTCTGGGTAGATTCATGTCTTCCAACATACAACCAGCATTTGCCATGTTCAAAGTGATTTTTCACATACGAGGCAGGTTTAGTTCTCACAGCAATCTTGTGAGGTTATTTTCATTATCATCCGCATTCCATAGATGAGAACAACTAAGGCCCAGAGCAGTAAAGCAATTTCCTTATGATCACATTGAAAAGAAACCTCTGAGCTAGGACATGGGCCCAATTCTTCTGTATGTTTTTCTTCATGTGCTGGAACCCCAAAACTGCCTGATTCTGAACTGTAAGAGAGAAAGTAAGTTTTAAAACTGATTGTGGATAAAAGCATCTTTTCCCAGAGAAATGAGAGAATGGTTTATCAGCATCAGAAATTTTTCTACTCAGAGGAACTTACAAAAAGTTTGAAGATATGTGATGTTTGTGTGGTAAATTGCTTCACTAGTCCACTGTGAGATACTTGTCTTGGATTTGCCCTGATCTGCGGCACATTTTGTGCTGTTCTTTTTTGCTTAGGAGTTAGGTGCAGTTCTGGAATCCTTCCTGAAGATTGAGGCAGTCTTAATATTTGAAGGAAACTTTGACTGAAAAGGAGAACTTACCGGACAAGAGACTTCCATGTTGAAACTTTCTCCCTTTCCACTACTCTCAGGATTATTGTGACCTATTTCATGCCCAAATAACCAGCGCTAGGCTGCTCACAGATGAGATGCTTGGGAGCACAGAATATTGAACCATAGAGCAAAATGTTCTATACAGTAAAACTATTGTTAAAAAGTTCCTTGTGGTATCTTATCACCTGCATGTTTCAGCTCTTAATGCTTTTAGCTTGCAATTTATAAATACATTGTTAAAAAGTATCTGTCAGGTGGTTTGGGTGGTAGATTTTCTTTCCTGCCTCCATCTCGCCTTCTTCCCTCTCTCCTTCCTTTTTCCTCCTTCTTTCCCTTCTTCTCTTCCTCCCTTTCTGAGTCAATAATTTTGAGATGAGGAAAGAAATATTTAAAGGATCTAGAACACTGCTATGTAGTTTCATTTCTTATTCTATCCTGAAATTCGAGGGTAAAGTAGGATGATAACTGGAATGGGTTTGTGGCAAAGAATGAAAGAAATTGACCGTGATTACAAATTTTGCACAAAATTATGACTATAGATCTGAAACTCAA
>RJWH01008835.1:0-27196 GCA_004363575.1 Solenodon paradoxus | reverse complement strand
CCCTCTCTCTGATCTCTTAGACTTCTAGAATGTTCCTATGCCTAGACAGTCTTTATTTAACAGAGGACACAGCTCTCCTCCCCCTGTAGGTTAGTTCTGTGCCTGGGGCAGCCTCTTGGAGAGTCTGCTTGGTCTTCCCGGGACAGATCTCCTGTACCTCTTGCCTCTTGCAGCTCACTTTCCCCGTCTCAATGGCTAGTACCCCTTTGTCTTACTCCCCCATTTCTAAACACAGGGAGCTAATGGAGATGCCCTTTTCCCCCACGAGGTCTCAATTATTAGTTGATGCTCATTTCCACAAGATCCCCTATTTCAATATCTCCATGAGGAAAACACAACTTGCTGGCTCTTCTGTTCCTTTAGTCTCCCTGGGAGCAATTCTGAATGTGCACTGTTGGGGTGAACGTGTCTGTGTGTAAAACACAGTCCCCCAGGACACCCCCCCCCCACCCCGCCGGGCGTGCTTCCTTCAACCAGCTCTGCTTTCTCCCAAAGAAGTTTCTGTGACCAAGTTCTGCCAAGTTGAAATGACTCTCAAAACAGTGAGGCCATGGCACCTGCAGTAGGCAGCACTGTGGCCTGAGAAGGGAGCTTCCACGTTTCAAGCTGAGCTCATTAGACATTGCTGGAGGGGCGCACGCCCCGGCGCAGGCTAATTGGCTGCAGTGCACTCTGCCTCCAGCCCATCTCCATTCTCCAATTAAACGCCCATCATCCTGTTGTCCTGGGCGACCTGCTGCTGCCTCTGATTTGGTGTTTCTGTTTGGGTTTGGATTTGGGGTGGGGCTGTTTTGTAGTCCTTTCAAAGATAACTTAATGAAACACTTTAAATACTTTTTTAATTTAAACACCTCTAATTAAAGGACTTGTCAGGGAACCCTCAGTCACGAGTTATTTCCCCACATCCTTCAGTACTTAATCTCGGAGCAGAATTGGAAATATCGATAGAAAGTGTAAACCATGCCCTCCTGCTGAAAGCGTTGTATCAGGTTTCGGCTCAAAAGAGCACCATTACCTTTAGCTGTCACGGATCCGTACACTTGATCGATAAACTTCAAATATTATTAGAGGTGGAGGCTTCAGAGATTTGCTCTGTTCTTTGGAGAGAGACAGAGATAAATCTTTCTTAAAAATTGACTTGAATTTGCACTCTCAGTCTTCCTGGCGGAATGCATTTCTCTGCGGCGTCCGGCGACGGCAAGGGGGACAGATTTATAGGCCATGTGCTTCTTGTACTGAAAGATTTAAATGGTAAATCCTTCACATATGACTTCACAAATCATGTAAAGTTAAAAGATTTTTACCGTTTCTGTTGCTGCTGTGCTTAAATTGTAAGGTACAGCTAGTAAATCATTTTAATGGAGGTGTCGTACTTGACTCAATAAAAAAAAGACAATGGTTTAGCTTCCACTCCAAAATGTTAATGTATTAATCAACGGGAGAATAATTGTTTTTTACCACATTATAAATCTCAGGTGCCATTAGGATTTCAGCAAGGGGTGATGTCGCCACATTCCTAAATTAAAATTGTTTACACCGCCATACATCCATTCCAAATCGCCATAGCTCATTCTGGGTTCACTCTGCAGTTGTTCCCCAGCCAAACATGTCGTTCCTCCGTCGAGGAAGACATCCTGCGGGAGTGATGCTTATAAAGGAAAATTAATTGCCTCGTGAAGTGTTAAATAAATAAAATAAAAGCCATCTGTGGCAGTGGACAATTATTCCTTGCTGTCTTTTGTGAAATAGGTTTTTAGGTTTTAGATTGAGGCTTACTCCTCATACATCCTAAATGTAGCCGGCATGTCACTTGTCTTTAGTCTTATAATCCTTGTTTGATCTCTTGGCGGCAGTGCCTTTGAGCTCCTCACTTTTCCTGTGCACGGGCCTAGCAGGCAATAGTTGCAGGGCATCTGTTGAAAGACCCTCTAGCTCCCCTCCAAGGCTCCTGTTCCTGCTGGAGGTGTCATCCTGGCAGGCCGCCCGTCACTCATTATGGGGCCCCTTCATAGAATCCACAGTGATACGGAGTGAACGCTGAGTCGGGCTGGGACCAGGGAAACCTCATGCCATCCCTCCCTGCTCCCTAAGCTGCTTCCACATGCACTAGAGCCCCAGTGCTGCATGTCCTGGCATTGCCTGGTGGAAACAGATCAGTTCTGCACTGGATCGGGCAGTCTGTGCCCTGGGTGTAACTGATCCACCTGGATTGTTCTCTCTGACTCCTCCATTAAAAGAAATGACCTCTAACCCCGGAGACGGTATCGCCCGGGCTTCTGGTGTCTCGTAATGAGCTCTACATCCCCGTTCCTCTTCTGATCCCAACAGACTCTCGAGCCGGTGAGGAGGGCTCCATCCGGGCGGTGGACCACGCCGTGATCGGCGGCGTCGTCGCTGTGGTGGTGTTCGCCATGCTGTGCTTGCTCATCGTCCTGGGCCGCTATTTTGCCAGACACAAAGGTGAGCTGGGCGCGGGGCACGGAGGCCTTGGGTAGGCAGGCCCGAACCCTGCCTGCGGGGCGGGACAAGGCGGGCGGGGCGGGGCCAGGCCAGGCCAGGCCGACCGCAGCAGCTGGGTTCATGTGGCCGCAAAGCCCACCTGCGCCCTCACTAGAAGAGGAGCACACAGAAGCCTGCTCGCTGGCACTCGGAGTTGACGAGTGGTGCTCCTTCACTTGCATTTCCTCTAGAGAGAAAGCTGTGTTTTCTACAGTCAGCAATTGGGGAGAGAGTAAAAATAATCAAAGAGGGACTGGTGTATGAGGTGCCGTGTGAACCCGAAAACAATAAGCCTAAAAGGGTTTCCAGAACCTACTGCCTCCTGGAGAGCAGGTGGCCTAGCTCTGCTCCCAGTCCCAAACTCTGGGCAAGCTGGCTACAGCGGCGAGAGGGCTGCCTTCACTTGATGGGCCTTAAAAGCCACATAAATATGTATGTTTTAAATGATCAGTGCAATTGATTTAAATTGCCATTAATCATCACACTGATCAGCGGTGCAGTCTGGATGGGCAATCATCTTTTCCAGCGTTCCTCCTCTCTGCCCCATGCTGCTCTTGCCCTCTTCGCCCCTCTTGGTAATTTATTCTGCCTTTTCTTTGTCGGCCCTTGTCTTTCTCAGTTAATTTCCTCAAGCACTGTGTGCAGGCTTTTCCTCTTGAGTTTCGACTCTAGGCGCTTGCTGACAGCTCGATTGTAGAACCTGGGTTGGGGAAGGTCCCGTGAGCACTCAGCAATGCAGGCCCAAGGCACCTGACCAGCGCCTTTAGGATCCAACCTGCCCATTCAGAGCAGATGGGGTTCCAGACCCTCAGCTCTGTCCAGACCTCACCTTCTGCCCACATTCAGGCAGTTGGTTGCCATGAACTCCCTGCCTCTCAGTGGTGAGCTCGATAGAACCAGTAGGTCAAGGCCAGAAAACAGGGCTGAAGTTGGCGCAGCAGCTGTGCAGAGTCAGGGAAGAAGGCACGGCGTTATGCTGCAAGGGAAAGCTCACAGGAGGCGCATTCGACTGTGTGTCTTCTCAGACTTGTCACTTTGAACTCCTGGAAAAAAACAGCAAATGCACCAACCTATTTTTATTTAAGAATCTTCAAGAATACAGTAGATATGGTGGCAGGGTCATTTGATTTTGGTGTGGGCACTGTAAGCTCTACCTCCATATCCCCAGGCACGGTCCTTGTCTTTCTCTATATACACTTGAGACTTGGTAATAAGAATGTCACCAACTTTGTAATGTTCTGTTAATTGTCGTTATTAAGTGGCTGTGCCAATTAGCAAATCCATGAATGTGGGTCCAGGCGAGAGTTTCGTGAATGAGTGAGAATCACGTGTTCTTGAAGACAGATCCCAACCTTGATTACGACTCTTGTATGATCACGACTCTTGTATGATCACGTGCTTTCCCAGTTGGGGGCCCCATCCTGAAAACCGAGTGGACATCAGTCATGCTTGTGCACGTCGGAGTACATTCTCGCCCGTGGACAGGCAGCAGTGCTTCCTGCAGGCAGAAGACAGTGGTTCAGATAAACAAGGGGGCTGGTAGTGGAACGTCAGGGCCCTAATTCATTTATTGGCTAATTGCTCTTGCTTGCTTTGGTCTTTAACCGTGTCTGTGCGCATACTGGTCATTGGTCCTGAGCGTTTACTGTTTATACATGAGTCAGCAGCTCTCCAGCTTCTGCATTTTTAGCTCCCACTCACGTCTTCTGTTGACATCCTCTGGTCATGATCACGGCTCTAATGTCTTATTTGCTGAATTATATCGCAGCGGTTCAGTTGGAGTGGTGCCTTTGGAGCCCCCGGATCCCCATTGTCTCACCCACCTCGCTCTCTCCTTCCAATTGTTTTTTCCCCTCCGCTGCCTGCACCACTTCGGCTGATGACGGCCATAAAGCAAGTTGCCATCTCTGTACCACTTTGCACAGCGGCCATCAGACAGTCACGGTGCTTTACCCCTTCATCTTTCAGGTACATACTTCACTCATGAAGCCAAAGGAGCCGATGACGCAGCAGACGCAGACACAGCCATAATCAATGCAGAAGGAGGACAGAACAACTCGGAAGAGAAGAAAGAGTACTTCATCTAGATCAGCCTTTTTGTTTCAATGAGGTGTCCAACTGGCCCTATTTAGATGATAAAGAGACAGTGCTGTTGGAACTTGCGAGAAATTCGTGTGTTTTTTTATGAATGGGTGGAAAGTTGCGAGACTGGGAAGGCTTGGGGTTTGCTGTGTTTAAAAAAAAAAATGTTCTTTGAAAAGTACATTCTGCTGTTTGACACCTCGTTTTTGTTTGTTTGTTTTTAAACTTTTATTTCCTCCTACCAAGTCAAACTTGGATGCTTGGATTTCGTTTGGATAGATTGCAGAAAATTCTGTGCCTTGTTTTATGGTTGTTTATTGCGTTCCCTTTTCTTTTTCCTTTGTGAGCGTTGATTTTTCCCCAAAAACTTTGGGTTTTTTTCCAAAATCTCCCATTTTGGAATTTGCCTGCTGGGATTCCTTAGAATCGTTTCCCCACTTCCTTTATTTTTTTTTTTTTTTAACTTTATTTTTTTGTTGTTATTGTTGATTTTTGAAGGAACTGCTTTCTGTTCAAACTTAAGTTTCATGAAAGGAGAACCAGCACAGTTTAGAGTTCATTGTTCAGAATTTAGTGTGTCCATAATGCATTCTTCTCTGTTGTCGTAAAGATTTGGGTGAACAAACCATGAGAACTCTTTGCTGCTGCCCACGTTCCCAATACTTAGAGCAGTGAAGACTAGAAACTTAGACTGTGATTCAGAAAATTGTTCTGTTTGCTGTGGAACTACATTACTGTACAGGGTTATCTGCAAGTGAGGTGTGTCACAATGAGATTGGATCTGTTTTTAATTCTGTATCTGTAGACGGCTCAGTAGAGATACACCACACTCTCCAGAAAGGTTTGGGGCAGAAAGGGCTCCTCCTTTTTCCATGCCCTGCAGCCCTGGCTAGTTGAGGCCTGTTCCTTTTATATAAGTGGACAAATTTGAGTTGCCACAGGAGGGGACGTAAGGAGGGGGAAAGATAGTTCTGCTCTGGTTATTTCTGTTCCAAATGATTCCATCCACCTTTCCCAATCGGCCTTACTTCTCACTAATTTGTAGGAAAAAGCAAGTCTGCGTGGTGTGCGAGTGACAGAATGGGACGGTTTGGTTTGGTTTGGTTTGGTTTTTCCTTTGTGCTGAGTTAGGAAGGCAGTAGGATGTGGCCTGCATGTACTGTATATTACAGGTATTTGTCATGCTGGGATTTCCAACTCGAGTCCGTGTGAAACTTTCATTCCTTCAGATTTGGCTTGACAAAGGCAGGAGGCACAAAAGAAGGGCCAGTATTGTTCTCACACTGGTCTGCTGTCGATCTCAGTTCTCGAAAGGTCAGAGCAGAGGTGGAAAAACAGTGTGTAGAGATTTTTCAGTTACGTAATCAAAACTCAAACGTGAGTGTTTTTATCTTTTTACCTTCCATACACTAGCCTTGGCCTCTTTCCTCAGCCTTAAGAACCATCTGCCAAAAAGTCACTGATCTCGCATGATGGCATAGTGTGTAGCTACTCAAACCGTCACCTCGAGCACATCTTAGACGGGGAGCCTTGGGAAAGGCAAAGGAGTCGAGTCACCATTTACAGTTTTTTAAAGAAACGTGGGGATTTTCACTGAAATGCCTAGGAAATCTAGAAGTAGTCCCAAAGGACAAAATCCGTAACTCTCACCCTCTGTTCTGGTGAGACTCCAGACTCCAGATATAGTCCCTATGGAAAGACGGCATCAAAATAAAAAAAAGAGATCTATCTATATATATATATATAAATATATATTATATAACATTTTCAGTGAGTAATTTTGGATTTTGCAAGGTACATTTTTACTATTGTTACCTTATGTGGAAAGCTTAACACTGATTTATTTAAGGGGGAAAAAATGTCAACTCTTTGTTATTTGAAAGCGTGTTTATTTTTCTTGTCTTTATTTTAACCTTTGATAGAACCACTGCAATACAGGGGCCTTTTGGGAATGGACTGGTATGTAAAAGAAAATCCATACTGAGCAGCATTTTGTTTTCCCCCCCTCTCCTCTCCCCAGGCACCTATCCAAGACAAAAAACCACAACCAACATCCCTTTTTCAATGAATTTTATAATGTGCAGGTCTATTCCAAGCCCATAGCACCCATCCGACCATAGTATGACATCGCCAAGGGTGAGCGCCATCTAGCATGTGACTGAACAGTTGGTTGTTTTGGGTTTTTTTTTTTTTTTTTTTTTTTTAGTTCTTTTTTAGGAAAAACAAGAATCACCATCGCTCACAGAATTAGCATCTCATGTCTGGGCCCTCCCATCTTTCTGTTTGAAAAGTGTACAGTAGTGCGGTGTTCCCGATGTAACTGTATGGCTTACAGTGTTGACATGTCTCAGGTCCACGTGTTTCGATTGGTGTTTTCCGTCTCAGGTAGATTGCAAAGTGTAGGCCCCACACATTGGAAACAAAATAATAAAGCAAAAACAGGAAATTATGGGTTTTAGTTGTATATTGGTTTATGTATTTTTTCTTAAGTATACAGTGCACTGTTTGAAATGTATTGTTGAGTATTACTTTGTACAGGTTGATCACTTTTTTTAGAGTGAAGAAAGAACAAACTTGTTTTTTGTGTTTTTTAAAGGAATATAAAATAATGAAGGATGTATAATTGATGCCAAATAAGCTTGTTCTTTAGTCACACCGACGTCCTACTTTTCCCTTTAGGCCAGTTCTGTTTTCAAGGAGACCACGAACAATGTTACGGTGTAAGAAACTCCATATCCATATGTTCCATTCGCATTTTGTATTGGTTCATGTATACCATTTTTACAAAAAAAAAAGAAAAAAAAGAAGTACTATAAAATATCTGTCTTCTTAATAAAAAAATTAATGTTACAAAGTGATCCTTTCATCTCATTCTGGACTTCTTACGGACGCCACCCCCACCCCACCCCGGGCCCTGGGCGTGAGCGACGAGAGGGCTGGGGCTCAGCTTCCTCCCTCAGGACCCGGTGACCAGGAAAGGCCGCAGATGCTAGCCAGGGTCGCCGCTGGGTGGCTCCTGCTCCCCTTCCCACCCCGTTCTCTCCCCTCCCGACAGGTGGGCCAGGTGCCCGGTGCCGGGCTGCGCAGCAAGGACCCCTCTGTTTGTGCAGGTGCTGGGGCTGTAGGGTGGGCCCGCCGGGATGCCCTTTCCCCTACCATCCCTGCCTCCCCCCTTTTTCACCACCACCCCACAACTCCTGTGTTGGCTGTTCCACCTGTCTCTTCCTTCGGAATTGCGTGTCTTAACATCCATTCTGCCTTTTTCATTTCCAGTTCTCTCTCCTTTCACTGAAAGAAGACGTGACCTTTAGAGGACGGGCCAGCCGCCTGCGGAGCTCTGTTCTCATTCACTGTCTAGGCTGCTGAGCAGCAGATCGGCCTGGAGTCCTCCTTGCCTTGCAGGCCTAAGTCAGCAATGACTACACTTCATGGTGGCTGATCTTACAAATGCTCGGATAATCTCTGTGCAGCCCCAGAGCACCCTTTCCCCGCCATCCACCCAGCCATGGTCAAGTTCTCCTTTTCTCTCTTGGACAGGTAATTGGGAGAGCTCAGTAGTGGACGGAAAGGTAAGCTCCAGAAAAGCCAAAGGCTGTGTATCTCATTTTAGCCTCCATCCTGGCCTGGTCTCTCACCCATCTTTGTAAATATCAACTAATCAGTGGTTCTGAGCACCAGTCTGTGGGCCAGCTGAGACTGAGAGGTGCAGAATGGCTCCCAGAGGCCACCCAAACATCCATGACACCCCCGATCATAAGGTGATCCTTAGCTGTGGAGGTCACACCCAATGTAGGGGCATCCCCGGAGTGCTGTGGGGATTTTTTTTTTTTTTGGAGGAGTAACAGTGAAGGCTGGAGAGGCAAGATAGCTTCCTGGAGGAACGGAGACCCAGGCTGGGCCTTCAAGAATGGAGGTTAGTGGAGAGGGGCTGTGAGCGGGTCATGCTGGAGACAGTAAGCCGGCCAACCCCAAGGGTGACGGACAGAGCAAAATCAGATGAGCAGTGGAGGGTGGGGTCAGTCTGGGTCTGTTTCCAAGTCCATGCTGAGGAGCCAAGATTTCAGGAACCTCTGCCAGCCGCTATCAGAGCACAGGAAAAAAAAACCTCCAGGTGATGGAAGGCAGAGTCCAGAGTGTGTGGCTTCAAATCCCTGCTCCTTCACTTTGTGGCTGTGAAACTCAGCCTACCTGGCCTTGTTCTCTTGCTCTGTAAGGTGGGGATCACCATAAGGGGTGTTAGAAGAAATAAATGAGAGAAACAGTAAATGCTTAGCAAATTAGGTGCCAGACACAAAGTAAGCTCGCTGTTAATCCAAAGATAGGCGACGGCTCATGGCTACCAAAAAGCAGTCACCATTCACAGGGAGCTATTGGGAGTCCTGTGTGTGTGGACACTTAACGCCGTCGTGCTGTGTCTGGGAAATGTTTCCTTAACATGCCTTTCTCCTTGTGGGTCACCAGTGCAGTTCCTCCAGGCCACAGGCACAGTGTCCCCAACGCGCTCTCTGCAGCATGACGCTCCAGGTTCGGCTGTAGCCTGCAGAGAAGAGGCCCGAGGAGTCCCCTGACGGGTGCCGTCCGAGTCCCACAGGGTATGCAAATGGAAGGTGCCAGAAGCAGCACACGTCGCAGGAAGTTGATAGGTTGCCCGCTGCTTCATTTGGAAAGGGAGTGAAAATGGTCCCTGCTTCCTCCGGAGAGTTCCCACAAATGTTCTGGCCCGCTTACCTTCTCCAAATACATCACCTGGAACCCCGAGGTGAAATGTGGGTGTTAATTGGTGCAATCTTTCACTGTCCTCCATCTACTTGGAATGTATTCCCGTATGGCTGTGAACCTAGTCCGTGGAGACATGGTCCTTTGATTCTGTCATCCTGAGCCTTAAAGCAACCACGCAGTCACCAGGCTACTGGCAGGAAGGTCCTACTTGGGCCAAGGCATTTTGTTTCTTTATGACGTTACGCCTGAGACAAATGCACCTTTTTTGCCAGGTTACCAAGTAGACACAGTGTCATGAGAGCTGGCCACAGGTGTGGTTTGGACTTAGTACCAAAAGGAAGCAGTTGGGAGTCCTGACCCACTGTGCAGGAGAAGGAAAGGGGGACTCTGCAGTCACCCAGACAAACCTCCTTGTGGGTGAATACGTCCAAGTCAGCACTGGGCACAGAGTACTCGGTGAGTAGAGGTGATTCAGGGAAGAAGAGTTAGTCCCTGATGCCTGAGTCTCACTTCTGTTTAATCTGGACAGGCCACCAATCCTGTATTTCAAACCCTGACACTGACACATCATCCTCAATAGAGAGCATTCAAGTTGACCTTGAAATGAGCTAGGCAGCCGGGAGGAGGTCAGTGTCGTTAGTCCCATCATTGTCAAGAACTCCCTGGGACAGAATGTCTGCTCTCCCGACAGGGAGTGGCCTTTGTGGCAATGGCTGAGCACAGCACACCGTCACTAGCGTTATGTTCTGAGGTTTTCAGGAGGAGGTACAACATGTTGGGAAAACTCGAACCGTATCCTGGCTTGTGTCCATGCCACAGTTGTGACATGTGCCTCCGGCAGGAGCCACCATGATTCTTAAAGTTCCCATGTGCCCAACCCCATCACTGCATCTGTCAGAAAGAAGGTATGTGGCCCCAAGATAACGTGAGCACCTCAAAACTTGAAAGCAAGATTTGTCTGCTTTCAGATCAGCAATCCTGAGCTTCTGGTCTCGATGCACAGGAATCAATAATATTTGTGTTTTGGGGTTTTTTTGTTTTTGTTTTTCGTTTTTTTTTTGTATTGCTCTCTTTAATTTCATTCCAAAGTGAAGATGCACTGTCTCTGCCCCTGGCAGTCAGTACTAGGAAGTACAACTCCAGCCTCACATTTAAATATGGAATTAATTCCAACAAGGAGCCTGACTTAAAATATGCTGCCTTTACACACACGCACACACAGTATCATTTTACTTCCTCCTAATCCTCGGAGGTGTTGAGCTGTGGGCGGTGATTCAGGCAACGTGAAAACTACAGCTGAGGGTCAAACCCACGGTGATCTGGGCCCAGGACCGCCCCTGCTGCCCTCCAAATCTGCACAGGCTCACAGTCATATTTTAGACATGATCGCCTTAAATCTTCCTTAAGTGCTATCTTCTCAGGTTAATTAATCACCAGGCTTAAACTTGCTGTTACCAGCAGGAAGTCCATCCTGAAGTCAGCAATGTTACGATTGCATCTTCTAATACTGTTTATCCTGCATTAGTGTTTACTTAGGGGGAAAATTGATCCGTAATTGATATTTCAGTCTTCCAGAGCTGGTGTTGGAAGAGCCTAATGCAAGCCTTTAATAGCAAGCAAATATTTAAATCCCTTAATGGCGGCTGAATATTGAAATGTGTGACTTTATTACTCTTTTTGGTTTGTTTTCTCTGTAGTTGTATATCTCATCGTTTAAACTTGCAAAGGATGCTGGCAGGCTCAAGGTAGCTAATCTACAAAAGCCGTTTGCCCAGACACAGCACACCTGATTAAAAAGTATTGCTGTGGAAGGAAACCTTCTGCACTGATTGGTCTCTTAGCTAGTGACGAAATTACTATCCATCTCTCTCTCTCTCTCTTTCTCTCCCTCTCTCTAGGCCTGTTTTCTCTAACCTCCTCTCCCAGAATAAAGTGATGGGGGCAGCTCTAGTGTTGCAATTAGGAGCATGAATCTTTTATCGTTTGGACAAGGAAGGGGAAAGGCCATTACTGTCAACTGAAATGTCCTACTTGGGTTTCTTGCTCCTACTTCCCTGCCAAAGCCCATTGCTGCTGCTGAAAGTGTAACATTCACAGCTGTTGTTGATGGCTTGATTCTTAACACAGCCAGAAATGTAGCCCGGGAGAGGCTTAAGACAGTTTATGGAAAATAATAGATTTCCTTGCAGAGACAGCACTGCATCGAGAAGGGCCTGAGTCACGTTAGACCTAGCCAAGATCGCCAATTTTCTCTCCCTCTGGCACCCGTCACAAAGCCTAGTGCTAAAACAATATGGGCCCTCTCGACTCCTGTGCTCTCCCAGTTGCTTCCTACCTACCAGCACCCACAAGTCTCTGGCTATGGTTCCACAGTCTCACCACTCACCTCCAGCAGCCGCGAGCTCTGACCAGAAAGCGGTGCCTCCAGACATGGAAAGAAAAGGATGCTGCGGAGCGGAGAACAACCAGGAAGGCCAGCGCTGAGAGCTGACACTGGGTCCCCCGTTCCAGGGGCGCCAGAGACAGAGGTGGCTGTGTTGAAGGCCGCTGCCCTCGCCGCCGCCACCGTAGCATCAGGGTGGGGTCCTTACCTGTGTGGCATTTCAGGTGGCATCCAGAGTGCCACGAAGCGGTGTGGCTAGTTCTGCCCCCGGCAGCGCTCGACTCCTCCCTCACCACGCCGCCTCACCCTGCCCTTAGCTAGGGACCTGTGGGGACGCACTCCCTTTGGCAGGCCAGGAGGGAGTAGATGTCCGTCACAAACGCTTGGAAGGCCGCAAGGACGAAAGAGCAAATGGTGCATCAGACTGTTTCTACAAATGCATGTCAAAAGCCATGTCTCTTCACCCCAGAGTGCCTCCCCAGTGGTGCCGGGCAGTCGAGAGGGCACGGCCAATCTCTCCCGTCCACGCTAGTGCAGCCGCGCACACCCCGGCCGAGTTACCGCCACTCCCCCACTGTTTTCATTCTCAGCTTCTCCTAAATGGAAACCATTAATCATACTAAATTGTGCAATGATTCCGTGATAGGGAGAATGCTGATGGCAAGAATCATTCTCCTTTGTTGTGCCAGGCAGGCAAAAGGCAGAAGCATTAGCTCCTTGCCCTGCCAGGCTCCTTGCAAATGCTGACCATGTGTTTACCCACGCAGCTGCCTCTCTGCACACAGCTTATTTTAGCATGGGGCGAAGGCAGTCCAACTGTGGACCTAAACGAGGCCCCTGCCACCCCACCCCTTCCTCAGTCCAAGAACTGCCGGTAAGACCTGCAACTGCGAGCGCTCCCTGAAGCCTTCCCGTGTCGAGGTGCCCACAACCAGGGAGGGGTGCCGGGGGCGTCCTGTGGAAAACCCCGGGTGGTCTCAGGGGGCAGATCGTGCCCCCCGCACTCCTGCCAGCTGTGCCTCGGAAGCAGCCAGGTGTGGGCACCGAGGAGCCTTTCAGAATGTGCTGCCTGCTTCGTGTTCGACAAGCCTCTTTGTAAGCCACCCCTTCTGAATTAGAATCATTTTCCAAAAGCTCTTAAGCTATGATTAATGCCAGGGCTGTTTTTAACAATCATCCTGCCAGTCTTAAGCTGTAGTCATTTTCAATAATTTGGAGTGCTCAGAGGCAAGCCAGGAGTTTGTTGACAACAAAACCCACAAGATCATAGCCAGGCAGCCACAAAAGATGGAAAAGCGAAGGGACCGTTTGGGCCTAGCTGGCTGTCTGTGCCCATCTCACCCCGAAGTTTGATTGAGCGATCACGATGCCGTGCGGCGCCCGTGGTGAGCGCCGAAGCAGCCCGCCTGCCAGCCTGGCTGTTGTGTGGACAAATGAGCGTATTCGGAGGCCCCGGTTGATTTACGGACATGTGTGGTTCATTCGGGCCATCCCCAAATCGGAGAGCCCTCATTTGTCTTCCCTGTGCCACCATCCAAGGCTGGGGAGTGCTGGGCGATGTGCAAGAAGCTTGCTGCCCGGGGTTGCGAGCTGGTCCTGGGCCGCGCCTGGGCATCGGCTCCATGGACGGCCGGGCTGGCTCCCCACCTTGCTGTGCGCACTCCTTTTTCAGTCCGGGAAATTCATGCTAGAGTATCCATCTGTCTGAAAAGCCCACTCCGAAGCGATGACTCGACCTGTCCATGATCACAGATTTCCTTAGACTCCGCTCTGACGGCACTGATTTCTAGCTCATTACTTCCTCCGGTAGGGAAGGGTCAGTTCTGGGTGATGAGTTACACCCCGGGCATTTGGTGTGATGGATGGGTATCTGTGTCACATCCAGCCCTGCCACCACCTAGCGAGCGTGCAGGCTATGCTGCCACCAAGGAGAAGGGCTAGAGCTTGGCCCCTTCTTTAGCCAGCTTCCAATAAACCCCTTCAGCCAGGAATCACCACAGAGGCTCTACCAGTGCATCCTCACCAGGCTGTGGAGGGTGTCATGTTCTCTCTGAGTCTCCACTGACTTCACAGTCCAAGAGCAGATTGCTAGTGTGGGTTCTCAGAGTCACATTCCGTCTTGGCTAGGTGAACCCCAAAAGAACATTGTCATCTACCAGTGACCCTCCCCATGCCCCATGACCCCTGTCTCATAGAGAGTTCTGGGGTTTCCCGGCAGCTTTTCAGGGGCCTCCAGGGGACGTCATGACCTCATGGAACCTGCCTTAGGATTGTGTGGTTTTCGGGAATGAAGTTCCTCTGAATCTGCCCCTTCCTGTGCTCTTTTCCAGCTAATAGCACCACCACTCAAACTGGAGACCTGATCCCTCTCCCTCACCTCCCGCTTCAGCCTGGTCCCTGCTCCCATCGCCCCCAACATGCTTCTCAAATTTGACCCAACCTGGTCTTTTCCACGTCACTTGCTAACTCAGTCCCTCTACCTTCAATGGCAGGAACCCCACTGATTCCTGGTGCCTTGCCCCAGAGTCCTAAACAGATCCCCTCCCCTGTTAGGACAATATTCCGGTTGACCCCAAAATGCAGAAAAAGTCTGAATCCTCACAATCGGCTACAGATGAGTTTGTCCTTTGAGTCACCCAGACATGCTGGCCCCAACCCTATGTTCCTCTAGTGACATTCATTACCGTCACACCTCTGTGCCTTGAACTGTCCCCGAGCCCTAGGTTACTCTCTGCTTCCCCGGCCTTTCATGCTTACCTCGACCGGAGTCCTTATCACATATCCAAACTGCCTGTTATGTTCTGTCTCAAGAAAGCAGTGGACCCCTTGAGAGGAGAGACCACCTCTGATCCAGTTCTTCTCCCACCCAAGCAAGGGATCCGGCCCTCTGCTCAATAAATTAGGGGATAATAGGAGTTTTTTTCACCTGCAGTTGGACTGGTCCTTTTGTCTGTCTTTCCTGGAAAGGCCTGCTCTCCTTCCTAAGCAGCAATTCTGTGGTTTCTAAACTCCCTCCGCCTGCTCACCGTTAAAGGTGTGTTTTGGTTGGCTTTATGATTCTGCTGCTGCTTTCCTGGGCAACGCTGCTTTCCCATCTCTCTTCCTCTCCTTCGGAGCTTCTTTACTCATTAAGGTCAATGTGTAAGTGCCTCGTTCCTAGACACATTTCACGGGCCTGTGACCCTATTGGAGTCCTGCAAGAAAAGAACTCTCCGCTGCAAAATATAACAAACTGTAAAATCAAAAGTATTACAGGTCTAAGTAAGTATCTACAAAATCCTAATGCAGTCAACCAGCAAACTGTGACCAGACTGAAATGGTAAATAATCACATAGAGATGTATTCAGGCAGGAGGGCAGTATTTCAGATCTCGGCATGGAACTTCCTACAGAGTCTTCCTGGAGCTTGCAGAATTCTTGCAGCACTGGCCTCTCACCACTTTCTTTTCCTTTTTCTCTCTCACCCACTTGCACTCAACTCTCCCCTGATCCTGGCCACAGAGATCAGGTTCAGAAGGGAGCCCGCCCACCCAGGAAAGGACCAGACCTCTAGGTGGGCAAAGGGAGACTCCCCCAGCGCGCCTGGAGAGCTGACACCTTGCAAAAATCTGATGAACCCATCTGGGGGCTCAGGAGGGAAGGCAGCTGCCCCCACACATGCAGAGAACACTAAACTCTAATCACTGCTTCACCTGCTCCCAGAGACGCAGTGCAGAGCTGTCTGCCCTGCTGGCCCAGCTTCCAACCTGTGCAGCAAATTGTCAGTGTGAACGCCCTGGGCTTTGGAGACAGGTGACTGTGCCCTGCTGCAGCCTTCCTGCCTGGGGTTTTGTTTGGGGCGTGGGAAGTGGGCGTGCGTGGTGGTGATGAGCTCTGACTCCTAGAGCCTGTATTCATGAGCAGAGTTTCCAGCTGTGCCTCTGATTCAGCCCGTGACCTTGGGCAAATCGCTTCCTCCCAGGGTCCCACTCTCCAGCTATAAAGAGCCTCAGTCCCAAATTGTTTCCAGTTATTTGTTTGTGAAGCACTTTGACATCTCACATCCAAGAATCAGAATCGGTAAAGAGCGAAAATACTGCTGTTTGCTAGAGTGCATTTAAAACCCCCCGATAAAAGGCATTGCCAGCTCCAGTTGAAAAATTAAAAAGCTGTAATCACTGACGACTAATTCCACTGTTGCTTTATGGAATCCTTGCCATGCTGAGATCCAACCAGCTTTTGCAATTTTTCCTTTAAAAATAAATAAAGGTTCCTTTGTGAAGAATGGATTTCATTTCATAAATGATGTTGACTTGTGCCATTACTTCTGTGACTTTCCTTAACCACTTGGCTCAACCGAAGAAAAGCCTCACCCACTGCAGTCCCACATCCCCGGCGCTCCACAAAGTAATTGTGCAATTAGGAAGGAGTGGTGGGAGCCTCGCGTCGCTCTATATTTTAAGTTGGGAGTCTGACTTTGACTCCCTGCTGCTGGAGTGGGTGAGCCAGCCCGTTATTAAAAAAACAATTATGCTGTTAAAAAATCAGGAGCTCCACAAGTGAAGAGCATCGATTGGCGAGAGCTGGTCAGTTATCAGCAGAAGGTCCTGACAACACACTAATAGGTTTTTCTGAAGATCCAATCAAATCTTCTAGGCAGAGGCTTGAGGTGTTCCACATGGAATAATGCTTGTCCTGGCCCATATTGATTTCCGCATGCTCTCCTCTCCCTCACTGGCTCCCGCTCTTCTGCTGCTGCGTTTTTTTGTTTTTTTTTTTTTGGTAATAAAGACGAGCTTTGTATTCCATGTTAACAGTTGGGAGGGGGAGCCCCGAACCCAGCCTGTCCTTGGCGGAGGCTCTCTGCAGCCACCTCCTTTGTTACTCCACCTTAAAGTCAGAGCGAGCCAAGCTGTGTCCTGCTTGGCTTCTCCTTGACCTTGTGGGTGTTATACCCACTTCCAGACACACCAGCAGCCCCATCAGGATTCAGTTAAAAAGGCTGCTGGTGGAGCACCTGTTGGGTTCACCACCTCCAGTTGAGCATAAGCCACATACACCCCAGGGACCCAGGTTCATGTCCCAGGGCTGGAGGAACCACCAACATGTACAAATGAAATAATTAAATGAAGTGCTCTGCCGTCTCTCTCTTCCTGCCTGCACCTTTCCATGGGAAAAACAGCCTGCTGGAGGTGCATGCTGGTGGCTCAGGGTCTAAGCCTGTGTTTGTGGTGTGGCCCCTGCAAAGCCCAAGGACCCAGGCTGGAGACCTGTGCTCAGCCATGGGGAGAGAATCAAAATAAACAAACAAGTGCTTTTTCTTCCTCCCTTCAAATCAAATGCTTCTTCCTCCTCTACCTTTTTATTAAGAAAAAAAAAAAAAAAAGCCTGCTGGAAGAGGGGTAATGTGGCCTAAAGTCATAGAGGCTTCTAGTCACACCCTAGAGAAGTGGATTCCCTGGGCCAGGAGAGGGGTATTGGTCCATCCACGTGGGTGTGGATGTGGGTGTGCGTGTGCATGTGAAGGAGGGAGGCAGGCAAGGCTGCCAGACGCAGTTCACAACTGTACAGGCTGTGCACATGACAAGAGTGCCAGATCAAAGGAATGACGAGGACAGGGCTCCAGCCCACCCTCTGCTAGCCAGGTATGGTGCCCTGGTGCACGGTCACCGCTCTGGGAGGAAGGCGTGCCTTTTTCCCAACGCGCAAGCGGCCTCAAGTGAAGCCGTGGGACTCGGCGCCTCTGGAGTAGCTCTGGATCTGTGCCAACTCTAGCTGGCCCTGCCCACTCCCACTCATGGCCCTGGGCAGCACTTAACTGGAGGGAACCCCTTGCAGGCGCTCCACGACATGAATATTCCTGTGGACGCACAGGGCTCAGGAAGGCTCCTTGGGTCTGTTGCGTCGGCATGTGCCTCACCCACCCCCTCTGCCAGCTCATCCCAGACACTCCATGGGTTCGAGGCCGGCACACCCTGCAGAAGGTACAAGACCCATCTCACACCAGGCTGTGCAGTCACAGGTAAAAATGTGCCACTCACAAAAGTAGGGAATTGTCTAGCATCCAAGGCTCCAGGAGACCTGCCTTCTCTCAGGACATCGCAGACCTGGCCCGGAGCCCGCAAACAGACTCGTGCCTATTAGCACTTGGTTCTGTCCTTACACGTCTCCTCTCCTTGTGTCTAGTGCTTATCCCCACACCAGGCTGAGAGCCTTGAGCAGCAGGTCACAACTCTCATTGTCTGGTTCCCCGGAGGCCCAGCGGCTCCTCGACGGACTTCCCCGGGCAGCCTGGCTGTTGGTCTGCAGCACTTCCATCCTAGGAAGGGCCCAGCGTGGAACTGGCAGGTTTGATGAGTTCCTCCTATCATGGAACACAGGATTTCAGATCTGCTGAGCCCCTCAGAGCCTGTCCTGTCCACCCTCATGTGACAGGCTCCACAGTGACCTCAGGAGAAAAAAATGCCAGCCATCCCCACCCGCAGGTCATGCTGCTGCTCCCCGGTCCCCCAGCCAAGATGCCTGAGCCACGTCAAGGAGGGAACTGCAGGCTGCCTGCCACCACCCAGGGGCAGACAGCACCCTACAAGGCCTGGGCTGCCAATGTGGGCACCTGCAGCTCGTTAAAATGCAATCTCGTGTCCGCGCTCCAGGAACAGGACACTGGGACGAGGCTCGGCATGTCCTGAGTCCATGAGGAGGTTGCTGCAGGCTACAGGGAGAGCTGCTGGGGGTGGGGCAGGGCGCTCTGTTAGATCCAGGCTTTCCCACTGAGCCCCCAGTGTCTGATTACCTTGTGGACACAGCGCTCGCCTCCCAGGCTCCTGTGCGCCCCGGCTCCAGGCTGCGGCCGGCACACAGTAGGCAGTTAAGAAACGTTCGTTAAAGTTGAATTGCCACTTGTCTTGGGTGAGTGGCGGCATGGCTGATTGCAGGGCTGATTGGAGGACATGCAACTTTCATCGCCTTCATCAGGAAAAACAAATCTATTAAGTGCCTAGAGGCATGATATTTTGTTCTCTACGGACTGAGAAAAAGGCATTCTCTCAGCCAGGGGAGACGACAAGGCACAAAGGCCAAGGTCTTGAAGTTTGGAGGATCGTGGTTCTGAGTCCAGCTCCACCCAGCACTATGTGCTCATTTGTACCGGATCTTGACCAGCTTTCACTGGCACAGTCATTCTCCTGGCAGATACCGGGGCTGGGTGGGGCGGGGCAGGGCTCCTACTGGGAGCCAAGCAATGTGCTGGACACGGCACATACAAGGGAACAAGCTGCAGGAGGCTCGGAGGTAGATCCGATGCCCCACTTGATCCTTCTACGCCCTGCTGCTGTTGGACGTGTTTTCTGCTCACGCATGATTCTCTCCTTGTCCCGGCTACAGCCCCTGGGAAGGCTGGGTGGAGTCACAAGGTGCTGAAGCCTCCACCATCCTGGACCCCTGGGGGATTAGGTGGCCCACAGGCCTCTGCTGGCCACATGCAAATGTAGCCTGAGTGAGAAACAAGAGACTTGGGATTTGTTTCCAATGCAGAGCTCTGCCTCTCTTGACAGATACAGCCTGTCCCGTGAGCCTCGCACTTGAGAAAGGCAAACATGACAGCACACACACCACTGAGCACTTGGTTGCAGTTATGAGAGATCTATGAAGAAGACACCATGTCACTATGGAGGCATATGTTAGTGGGGCCTTGTCAAATCTGGGGATACCCAGGGGGCTTCTCCTGGAGGAATGCAAGTAGAGACCAAGGGATGAGTAGGAATGACTCCAGGAGAAAGGCAGAGGTTAAGGGCAGGCAGCAGAAACAGCATGTGCAAAGGCCCTGGGGTGGAAGGCTATGGTGGGGGGAAGAATGGTCAAGGACACAGGGGCCCCGAGTGAGCACAGGATGGACCAGGGGTGGCCTGGACCAGATTGGGGAGTCTCTCATAGGCCATTAGGATGCACATGGGATTATATGTAAAACAAATGGAGAACTGTATGTTTTAAACTCGATAGCAACAGGAAATCTGCATTTAAATTGCTTTGAGTCATCTTCCCCATCTGTTTAGTGGGCACAAAAGAATCCAGGCTCCCAATAATATCTATGTTTCCAAGAACAGAGTGGAACAATCTTTCTAACCACGGTGCCACATACACTGTTAGCACGCACAGGGATCCAGCCCTCCTCTCTGTCCGATTCCCAGCTCCTTAGTGCTGACATCTAGCACAGAGATTCTGGACACGCCAGTCTGCAGAAGAGACACAAAAATACCTTTGCTATAAAACAGCAACTAATGTTTATTGAGCATTTACTGTGTGCCAACGCCTGGTCTGAAAATGAACTCACCACAAGCCTATGGGATAGGTTTTATTATTGTCCCCGTTTTACAGATGAGGACACTCAGATACACAGTATTAAGCCACATGCTCAGGATCACAGAACCAGTCTCTCGACCAGGACAAGCCTTAACCCAGAGCAAACTGCCTGGCAGAACCCAGGGCCTCGTGCCTTGTTTTCAGATCATCTGGGCCTGCAAGTCAGAGGCAGAACCTCACCCCCAGCTCAGGGCCGGGCACACCCAGACCCCACACAGTGCCAGGTTGCCATGTGGCTCCATCAGCCTCCGCCTGCCCTTCTAGAGAGGAGTCTGGTCAGCCAGCTCCTCAGTGCACGGGTCCCTGCTCACAATACCCTTGGATCCACAATGAAGGCATTAGTGGGAGCAGCCCTCTGGGAGGAGGACCCTATGGGGCCTGAGCCTGTCCTGGGGTGTAACCTGCAGGGACACGGTGACCGCAGAGCCCTCTCTGAAGGCCACGAGCTGGCCCTCGAGGTGGGCACGCAGGGTGGCCACCCTGCTCCTGCAGCGCTGCATTCAACCAGAAAGTCAGAAAATGTGCTCACCGACCAGCCAAGCAGATGGCTGTGAGCATCATGTGTATACAATATTTATGAAATCCGAGCTGAGCCACGCTGTGGCAGAGACTCTGTCCCAGGCAGAGTAATTCCGCCCTGTGTGATGAACAAGATTGTAATTGGGGAAGTTCCAATTTACTAACCATTTGCAAAAGATTACATACCTCTCACGTATTACCCTCTCCTAATCTTACTTTAATGAACACTACTCTATCTGGATGTATAATTTCAGGGTGGGGGAAAAAAAAACAATTTCCAGCCTAGAAGGCAAAGCAGTAGCTAATACATTAACATCCAAATTAGAGAGAGGGAGAGTAATTGTGAGAGCTATAGCTAAAGTAATTTAAAGGCTCCCACCCCTTCCACACAGTGAAAGACAGCTGCATCGCGGAGACGCCTCCTGATAGCACCCACCACTTGGATGAGGGTTGAGGGCCGTCCCTCCAAGGTGGCAGCCTCACCTAGAGGCACTGGCGTCATCTGAAGAGCGGACCCCACAGAAATGTTTCCTTGCGATGCTCGCTGCTGGAAATGGGCCTTCCTTGCATTAGGAGGGAAGCGAGTCAGACCAGTAGCAGAACTTCCAGGGAGCGAGGGCTGCTGGCCAGCACACGGCCCCTCAGTGCTTAAGGAGGGCAGCTTCCGGAGGGGTTTGCTCACCGTCTGTTTGTCCATCTGTGACGTGGAGGTGGGCGCAATGACGATGGTGCCCACTTCAGGCCTCCCTTCCATAGTCGTTATTGAGACCCGCTGCAGAGGTCACCTCTTCGAGGTGCCGGGAGACCATGTTTTTGAAAGCAAAGTCACTGTTCTCATGAGCTTACGTCTTCACGGGGCAAGAGGCGCAGCTCAGTCTTCAGCATGTTCCGCCACAGGATAAAGGTAGGCTCCCGCCTCTGGAGGCCCTGACACAGCTGGTGGACCTTCAGGACCAAGTTCGTAAGCCACTCAGCCTTCCAGAACCAGTGGGGCTGCCTTCCATCTGGGGGCTTCCTTCTCTCCCAGGAGCTCCTTTGCGAGGGCTGGTTGGCATTTGGAGGCTGACCTTCCCCACGGCAGCTGCCCACTGCCACTGTGGACGGAGGGTGGCAGAGAGCAGAGCCTGGTACCCGCACCCCGCCTGCCCAGAGCTCCAACCCCGGCCGTGGAGGTCACAGCGCCTTTCTCCTGGCCGCCTGCCTCCCATTGTCCAGAGCAGCTGTGAAAGGCCAGGACGCAGCGGGGAGGCAGGGAGCACCCAGGGAGCCAGCGCCCTGCTCCTGGAGCACCCAGTCTGGCTCCCTTTGAGAAACTGAGCCAGAAGACTGGTCGAGGCCCTGGGCCCTTTCACCCTATGCTCCCGCACTCCCTGGCCCCCAGGCAGGTGGGCAGACTGAGGAGAGGCACTAGGACAGACAGGGCATCTCTTAGGGCCCAGTGCCAGGAGCAGAGGTGCTCCCCACCTCCCTCGCTGGTCACAACCCTGTATCCTAGGTCAGACTGGGGGACACATGAGGCCCCGAAGCAGCTTGGGTAACAGATCTGAGAACACTGACACCCCCCAGACTCTGTCCCGGAAATGGGGGTGGTGGTCAAAGCCCTGGGGTCCCTCTGATCGGTGCCTCACCACCTGCACCTTGCCCCTGGCCTCGCCCCTTCCCCTCTCACTGAATGGCCCCTCAGTGCTTTGCCAGGTGTATTCCCAGCTCTGGTCCATCAGACCTGCCGCTGGCTCACAGACACACACGTGCGGGCTCCTGCTCTCAGCTCCCTCTCAAACACCAGACACCTGGGCAGAAGGCGCAGGTGCTCGCCTGCCAGAAAAGGCTTTATGAACCAGCTACCAGAGCACAAGCTGAGAGGAAGCGCGCGCTGGGCGGGAGGGGGTGGGCTCTAGTCCCTCCATTCTCCCCTCTCAGGAGCCGGGGTCTCTGGTCATCAGTGTTTCCAGAGCCACCCAAGGGGAGTTCAGACTTGGTGAAAAGTGTCACCTCTCCTCTCCCTAGCAACACCTCTCGTTAATCAGCAGTGGGCCACATGTGAGTCACACGTGCGGTCAGTACACACCACTGGGAGGGGAATTCCCTCCCTCTCCGCCCTCCTCCCTCTGCCATCCCTCAGTGAAGTACATTACTGTGTGTATGCTGTCAAAGACAGTAAGAGACAGACAGGAGAGCAGGGAAGGATGGGAGGGAGGGACGGAAGGAGGAGGGAAACACGAAGGAGGGAGCAGGGAGGGTGATCCCCTCCCCTGCATGTGCACTGGCTGCACCCCTCACTGCTGTCCTCTCCGAGACAGGTGCCGATGTAGGGTGACCCTCACCCCATCTGCCTGGGATGAGAAGGGGCCCGAGACAAACGACTGTGTCAACACCCATCGGCACCCACAGGGCCCTGCTGCAGCCAGTCCCATGTCCTGCCGCCTGTGCTTTGGCACTGGCACTGTCTGAGCAGGGTGGGGTCTCATGTCCCAGGAGGGCGGAAACACTGGTTCTCATTGGTGGGAGGGATCACTAAAGAGAAAAGAACCTCTTTGTTTCTCTTGCTCCTGCTTGTGCTGCTGTCCTTCCCTCGGAGTGTGGCAGTAGCCTTGCTGGGGGGGTTCACATGATGACACCCAGGCTGGCACTTAAAGGGTGACCCGGGGGCAGGCAAGGCCCAGAGGCACTAACTCACTGAAGCTTCCTAACCAGCAGAGAGGTGAGTACCACTGTGCTGCCATTGACAGATGAGGAAACTGAGGCTCAAAGAGGTCCTATGCACCCAGGGACAGAGCCAGCAGTGAACGGGGTGGTCATCTCCAGGGTCCCTTTCTCTTCCCGCAGGCCTACCTCTGGACCCTGGGTGGGGGGGGTCCCATTCAACATCGGAAAGCACTTCAGGCTTGTGCTGGGTGGAGCTAGCCGGTGGGGGACCGTGAAGGCTGGTGTTTTTCTCTGGAAGGCCCCTTGCAGGAGAGCCATCCTGAGTCAGAGGCTGGGGCTAAGAATGTGGGCTTGGGTCCCAGAGATGCTCAGAGCAGCCCTTTCAGGGCTAATGGCCCCTCCTTTCTCTCCCAGGACACCTGGCCGCTCCACTACACTGTCAGGAGACACAAGACTCTCCAAGCCTGAAAAGGGCAAAGGGAATATTTGATCACAGAGGGCTGGCTGCTGTCAGCCTGGAGTCTCTGAAGTCATAGGCTGGGTGACCCATCCAGGGGTGTCCTTTGAAGCCCCTCTTTATAGTCACAGCCCCTGTCCAGGGCTCCACAGCTACCCCTACCAAGGAGGCACACAGAGCGGCCTCTTAGCTGTCACCTCTTCGCCACCAACATGGTACCTTCAGTGGGGCCACAAGCACTGGGTCCCATCTGAGGCTGTGTGGACATGAGCCTGGAGCCCTTCGACCTAGCAAGAGAGAAAGCGTGGCTTGGACAGACAGTGATTGGGGTTCTGAGTGAGCGCCCACGTTCCCCCAGTGGGGACCTGGGAGAAAGGAGGATTAAACAAGACGGTGTGTCCAGCGCGCCTGGGCGTGTGCCCAGCCTGCAGAAGCTGATAAAAAGCAGACGGAAGCGAGCTGGGCAGCGCGTCCACCCCACGCAGGGACGCAGGGCCGAGCACAGTCTATCCCACATTCCTCCATGGCTGTGGTTCATGACAAAGAGAGCTTTAAGGTTCTGTTGTAGCCAACTTCACGCTTTAATTACTCCCCTTGCTGAGCTCTTTTTAGGAGTCTAACCTGAGTCCCTCAAGCTGCAACTTCTTTCATTATCTTGTCTGTTTTTCAGAAGAGAGGGAGAATCAGTCTCCTAATATCTCACCCGGAGCTGGAGGACACCCCCACGCCAGGTGTAGAGCAGCCCTGGGCACTGGTCCCACGACCTTCTGAAGAGCAGGTGTGGATCCTGGGACACAGGCCTTTCCCGAGTTCAGGAGCGCTCGATGCCCTGAATCTGGCTGCCAAAATCCTACTTTCTATTATCCCATGTATTTCTCTGTGGTCTTTGCATTCTGGAACTTTCTTTGTTCGTTTTCTTGTATTAAAAGGGATAGAGGGGAAATGAAGGGGGAAAAAGAACATTCAAAAAGTACACGTGTCCTAGTGCAGGAAAGAGTCACCGGCCCCCCCAGCCCTTGCAGTTCATAGGTAACAGAAGTGCTGGGCCTCACCAGGGAGTTAAGGGATAGGGGCTCCTTCACCCCAGCGGCTGCATCCCTGGCCTGGCCCCGCGGACATCACACTGGAGCATCCACCCTGCGTGTACCACCCTCACATCCTGCACACCTATCCACATCCCACAACCCCACCCGTTTATCCGGGCCCTGCACACCCCTTCTGCTGGCTCACTCCAACATCCCACAGCCCGCTCCCCGCACCCTCACCCACACTTCCCGCACCCCCACCAACGCACCCCACCCATGCACCCCGCCCACGCTTTCCGCGCCCCACCCACGCACCCCGGACCTCGCTGCTGTTCATCTGTAATCTCCGGCTGCGCCTCCCAGCCACGTGCCATCCCATAATCAGCACCATTATCTCTGGATAATTTTCCCTTCTCTCAGCAGTACGGCCTGTGAAAGGCGCCCGAGGAAGGGCCGGTGTTTCTGGGACTAGGAGAAGCGGGGAAGTGGCCTTGATTGCAAATGAAAAATTAGTCCGCGTGCCTGGCATTCAAGGCGGCGTGATTGCGCGACGGCCACTTCTTCCCCCGCCCAGCGGCCGCCTGAAGGGTAGCTATGCTCTGTCTACTTTTTCTTTGGCTTGCCTCTCTTTTAGCAAATCTATAATGCATTTAATCTCCGAAAGCCACTGCGCTTAAATGCCTAATTTGCTGTTGAGAGCGCCTGCAATTCTCTCTCCGCTGTGGTCGAACTTGAGGCTTTTGTCCAATCAGCTGGGCGCCCCTTGGGTGGAGCGCACCGCTTGCGCCAGTGAAACCCCTCTGGAGGCGCCGAGACGACAGCCCAAGGAAGGGTCTTGGACTGACTGCCCCCACAGGCAGGCTGCCCCAGGGGCGGAGCATCAGCTCCCCTCCAACCTGCCTGCAGAGATGACAAGGAAGTCATCCCTTCTGGAGGAACAGGACTGTTGATGGGGAGACAAAACCATAAATGTATCCTTGGTGCGTAGTGGACTAAGTGTCTTCACGGAGGTGCGTGCAGATGAGGGCAGACAGGAGGATGGGATCACAGTGGAGCGGAAGGCGATGAGGTGAATGCAGCCTTCCGGGCAAGCCAAGTTCTCCAGGCGTCGGTCTCTGGGAGGTGGGGAAGCAGGCCACCTGGAGCAGAGCGCCCTGGAGTGGTGGGACCCAGGGGGAAAGCAGGTCCCACATTCTGGGATTCAGTGCAGCAGCAAAGACAAAGCGGAGGTACCTGTGCCAGACTTGGCTTACACACTTAGACAGAGAACCGTGATACCGAGATGAATGTGGATATACACACATGGGCACACACAGGTTATATAGCTTCTCACATGTCCATAGCTCTTTAGGTCATTTCACTTATAGATTTGCTAGAGCGGCCAAAGTCCCGTGGATGGAGTGCCTGAAACAACAGAAGTGTATTTTCTCTGCAGAAGTCTGTGGGCAGATTGTGTTGCTTTCTTCCGAGGCCTCTCTGCTTGGTTTGTAGATGCTGCTTCCCCCTGTGTGCTCACCTGGTCCTCCGTGTGTGTCTGTGTCCTTACCCCTTCTTCTCACAGGGACACCCAGCAGGTTGGAAGAGCCCACTTTGGCGGCATTTGACCTCCATTAACGGTCTTCTCTCTACATACACTCAGACTCTGAGGTCCTGAGGGCTAGGACTTTAACATCAAAAATTTCCAGCTTCCCCGAAGAATTCAGCCTACAGCCTATGCACATCTATATTTATTTATAAATGCATCTACTCATTCATTCCACGTTTTCTCCCAGAAGCGTCCCACAACCTTGGTCTTGCAGAATTGACTGGTGGAGACCGGGCCTCCCCAGGACACAGCGATGCGTCTCACTCCTGGAGGAGAGCAAAGGAAGGCCCACTTCTCCCAACCAACTCTTGCTCTCACATTACCCAGACGGGTTGTCCTGTGACTCTAAAAGTGGCCTCTCTTGTCAGGGAATGCCTGGGTATCCATGCAGTTCGGAGGAGCAAGGATTTCCCAGAAATGCTAGGCAAGGCAGACTTCGCTCTTTCCTAGAGTGGAGATTTCACCTGGAAGTGGCTCATCTCCCATCAGGATGGGGCTGAAGCCGGGTCACTGGGCATCTTGAATCCTTTAGCTCTTTTGGGTGCAAGTCAGAGACCATAAGACTCACAGAGGCTTCAAGTTAAGAGAGACTTTGACAGTCACCTGGAACTGAAATTCCTGAGGTAGACCTAGACGCTGAATTCCAGAGCGTCTGGCATTTCCATGCACCAGCCCTGCTTTCTTCTAGGGAGAGCCTTTCTCAAGGAGGCTTGCAGGATGGCGAGATGCCTAGCCTCAGCTACAAGCTCACGTCCTAGCAGGGCCAAGTCCAGTGTCGCAGAGAGAGGAAAGAGGTTCTCAAAAAGGCCATAAAAAGTAATTTTAAAAAGATATGTATGTCTCATTGAATCTGCTAGGTCTCAGCAGCATCCTCAAGCCTGTCAGT
Source organism: Solenodon paradoxus (assembly GCA_004363575.1). Classification (NCBI taxonomy): domain Eukaryota; kingdom Metazoa; phylum Chordata; class Mammalia; order Eulipotyphla; family Solenodontidae; genus Solenodon; species Solenodon paradoxus. The sequence continues at coordinate 59 of RJWH01008835.1, read as the reverse complement.
GTAGCCTGGGAAGTGATGGACCATTCCTGGAACGCAGCAGATTCCACACGTACCTCACC
>RJWH01008834.1:0-27206 GCA_004363575.1 Solenodon paradoxus | reverse complement strand
TCCGAGGAGCTGCAGCTGGGCCTCCTGGGCCCAAGCCTGCAGGGGCTCCGTGTGCCCACACCTTGGCTCCTACCTGCACAGGCATTCTGGGAGACGGCACGGTCTTTCTTCACCATCCATAGCTCCTGGGAGATCAGCTCAGGTCTGGGAACAGGACAGCCTGGTCATGGAGAAAGAAAAGGAACACAAGGATTTTGTGGAAAGAAAGAAAAGTTCTCCATCAGTTTGTAGGGGCCCCAACCCCCTCGCATCCAAACCTCCTGGGGTGTCTGGTTCACATCCAACTGAAAACCTCCAGCAGGTAAGGTCTGGGTCACAGTAGGTTTAAAAGCTTCCCTAGATGACAAGTGGGGCAGCACCGGTCACCCAGGGGCACGGACACAGACAACCGGGTGGCACCGGTCACCCAGGGGGAGGCTCTTCTCGCTGACCCCAACTGCAGCCCGGGACTAATCAGTGTCCCTCAGAAAGGCTCGCTCTGCCTGCCACGTGATAGCACAGAGCTGCCAGGCAACAAGGGGAGTGAACGAGTGCCCCCTCCGGTGTCAGGAGTCATGCTCCCGGAGTCCCCAGGACCTTTGCTGCCATCAGCCCTTCACCTGGAAGGTTATTCTCTCCTTCTAGCTCACGCCAACCTCTGGCCTCATCTCCGACGGTACTTTGTCTGGTCCTGGGCTGAGTCTGCCCGCCACGCTGCTATGGAATTTGCAAGTCCAACCGAAAGTCATAACGCTGACAGGGTGCCACCATGCCAGACAATTTAAATGCACGACATCATTTAAAATGGAAATAAGTTTACGAAACATCATAAAGAAGTCACGTTCTTGAAATATTAACTCTTCATTCACACAAGCTATACGTCCTCACTGATCTCAGTATTTTCAGGCCGCAAGCAGCGTGGAAAGACCATACACGAGCCCTAGAAAGCGCCACACTCCAAGCCAGCCAAGGGGCTGATCTCGCTGCCACCCAATCCGGATGAGGCCCAGCTCAGCAGCCGGTTCTCTGTGGTCCACACACCAAGCCTCTGGGCTAGTGACCCTGGGGGCTAATGTGCAGGCTGAGGTGCCTGCAGACAGCATGGGGATGTCATTTGGGCAAGTGGCCGACCACACGGGAGTCTGCTGCGCGGAGTGGCTGGTTCACCCTGCAGGGCCAGTCCCATCGGCCAGGCCTCTCAGATGCCAGGGCACTGCACCAAGGGTCAGTCTCCTGACTGGCTTTTTGCCCTGCTGTCGCAGGTCCCTGACCCAGTAGGATAAGGGACTCCGTGCCTGAAGACACCTAATAACGAACAAAAGGGGTGAAAACCCCTGGCTCCCGCTCCCTCGCAGGACACCAAGGCTGTTTCTCCATTCGCGTGAGTCTGCATGTGCCTGGTTGTGGCTGACGGGGCTGGGCAGCCCTGCGCACCGCCAGTCAGCAGGTTCAAGGCCCCCCAACGACCACCGTCTCACGTCGGGACACGGACGTCCTATTCCTGCCGGGAAGCTCCGGGCCTCTGAGGCTGGGACACCCCCAAAACAAGGCCAAGTCCAACAGCTCTTAGAGAAGACTCTGGGGCACTTTAAACAGCACCAGAACCCAGCAGCAACGGGGCCCAAACCTCTGCACAGCAGGATGGCGCCGTCCCGCCGCCGACAACGCGAGCTGCAGAGCGACCAGGTTGGGAGAGTCCCCGACAGCTGGACAGCTGAGAGAACCGTTTCCACAGAGGCCAGAGGACAGCCCCCCACCGCAAGGGGCCTGGCCTGCAGCCCGAGAGCTGGGAAGCTGGGCCTCCCCGCATGGGGCCCCCGGCCCTTGTCGACATCATCTCAGCGGGCGGCCGTCAGTCAGTCCCTCCGTCAACATCGTCAGTGAAGTGTCCCATTACTACACTACTAAGCACACTTCGGGTCTGGTGATAACAGTCCTCATCTATCAATTTTACTTGATCTTGCTGATGCTGACACCTGCAACAGGCCCCTCCAAGCAAAGCTGTAGATCGGCCCCGACCCGGGACGCGCAGTCACCCCGGCAGAGCGCTGCTGCCCCCGAGGCTCAGACAGCACTTCTCCACCCGACCGCCAAGGCCGCCAGCTGTGGGGCTCGGAATGCATGATGCTGTCCTCCCAGCCCGGTGCGCACACGAACAGTGTGCACCAGGCTCTCCTGAAAACAGGCGCTCACAGAGCCCGAGGCTGTGCGACCTGACCCCACACTCGGGTCTTCCTGGTACCCAGCAGATGAAGAAACCACATCACATCCCGAGCGCCGCAGGGTCTCAAGACAGGATGGAGCCCACGCTAAACTGCCTGCCAGATGCCACTCTCAGGAGGGGCCGTCCCCACCATCCTCGCCAGATGTCCCAGTGCTAGAGGTCACCCCTGCCAGCTCCCCTGGCCTCCTGAGAGGCTGGCGTTCACCGACTTTGGAAACTGGAAGGCAGACTCTCCTGGAGTCCTGATGCTTCCCTTCTGCAGCCAGAAAGTGGTACAAAGCGTCTGAGGAGGAGGGACTGGTTGCTGGGGAACCGACCATGTGACCAGAGCTCAGCTCCCAGACTCTGGAGGGCAGAGGGGCTGGATGAGGTTCAATCACTGGGAGCCCACGATGCTTTCAATCACGCCTGGGAACTGAGCTTCGGGAAAAACGCTACCTGACGTGGACAGCAATTCCAGGCGGGGAACAGCGCGAGGCCGCTTCAGCTCGTCTGTCCCCTGCATCGTGTAAGCCACACAGGCGGTCGGTCCTGAGGCCCTTCCGGCCCCAGCAAATTACTGACCCTGCAAAGAGCATCCTTGGAACCTCTTTCCAGCTGGCAGGTCAGAAGACGGGACGACCTGGATCCGGGACCCACATGTGAAGAGGGGTGGCTGGCGGAGGGAGGGGAGTTCTGTGGGACAGTGCTGACTCCAGGAGTTAGGGACACTAACTATTTGGTGTGGAAAAGCCTTGCACGTGATGTCAGAAGTGCTATGAGAAGACGAAAGCATGTTTTCTTTTACATAGAAACATCTCTCACCTCGTATCACGCATTTAGCAAATTTTACACGTCCACCACGATAGCTGATGCCCGCCAAAGTCTCAGAGGGCTCTTCTTGGCTAATACGCAAACGGGAAACTTGGTCATGGGCCTGCGGAGAAGGACGTCCTGTATTTTCAGTTGTGCTCCCCCCCTCACTCATGACGCGGTTTTCTTTAGGACGACTTACGCCACACTTTCTGAAAACGGCCCCTATCGTTACCTGAAAGTCCTCTTACTGTGATGGGGAAAAATCAGAGGACTGACTTTTTCCCTATATTTTACAACATTTTGGCATCTTGGGGGCCTTGCCTCTTTGAGAGCTGCTAACTCCTACCCAACCTGTCTACGAACGCGCCTTCCACATGTCAACCACAAAGTCTAAAGCCGTGTCCCAGCCATCTCATCTGACTCACAAGCAGGCCTGCATTTCCCAGACCAACCTGGGGCCAGGGAGAGCCACTCGGCCCCAGGCATGCTGGCACAGGAAAGCAGCCCACGCGAAACCGCTGGGGCTGCCCATCTCGCCTTTCCCGGAAACTAACAAACGCTCTGGGTCGTGTTTTCTCCTTAAACATTTTCCTCTTCACCAACGGCCCCACGTGGCCCAGTGAACTGTGCAGTCTATTCTCTTGAGAGCCATCATGTTCTTTCCATGGTGTTAATCTCTGTCATCCGTCACTAAGTGAACACAACAGGGACGCTGCAAGAACAAAACGAGAGGAAATCAGGCAACCACCGTGGCTCAGGGGCGCAGGTGCAGGCCATGTCAGGTCCGAGGACTGGGTTCCAGACCCAGGGCCAGCGGAGGGGGCGGGGAGACAGCAACAAGAAAACAAAACACCGAAGAGTAGAAGGCAAACAGCCCTGAACAGCTCTGACACGTGGTCAGTGCTCAAGGAACGTGAGCTGCGAACATTACTACTGCTTCTCCTAAGTGATCCACTTCAGACTCCCTGGTGACCCAGCGGATAAGGTCACTGGATGCAGCCCGCGTGCACCCCAGGGAGCCAGGTTTGAGACCCGGGGCTGGGAGAACCACCACACTGAACAACTAAATAAATGCTCATCTTCCTCACTCTCCCTGCCTGCCTGCTGCCTTCATTCCTGCCCGCACCTTCCCGTTAAATACATGCGTACGTGCGCGCACATAAGTGATTCCCATCTTTCTAGATTTCTTCAAAGGGGAGTTTTCTGTTACTTTTGTAAATAAGAAGCCAGGAGGCAACGCCTCTGACGACCTGCCGGTATGAAGATTCATAAATGAAACCCACAGAATGTCACTGACCCTGAGGCTATCCTGCTGCTGGAAGAGGCAACGTGTGTGTTGTGTGTGTAAGATTCAGCATTAAGCCCCTTAGAAGTCCCCTTAACAAGGCAGGAAAGAAAAGAAAAGAAGATGGTGTCTGAGTGTCTCGATGCCAGCTGACGAAGTGTCCCCGTACTCGCAGAGATGGCCTCTCAACCCTGCAGTTATTTAGGCGGAGACAGTTCTTTGGACAGAGGGCGGGGAGGCCTTTGTCCCGTGCGGCAGAGGCTGCTCAGCAGGACCACAGGGCGCACCAGTGGTCGCCAGCAGCACGCCCCCCAGTCATGACCTTTAACACGTCTGACCCCACCGCAACGGTCTCCTGGGAAGCAGTTCAGAAGCAGGTAAACAGTGACGGCGGAGGTCCGCGTGCTGGGGCGGCTTCCAGGAGATTCTGCAGTCGGGAAACAGCCGGTAAGGGGCGGTGACTGTGCTGAGAAGGGTCGTGGAGAAGCTCACTGGGAAGAGAACAGGAAGTGCAGAGGCCCAACCGGGAGCACACGGGGAGCAAGCAGAGCAGAGCAAGCTCGGAGAAGCAGGTGAAGGCGCCATGAGGCCAGCAGGGCCGAAGGGACTTTGTATCTCTTTAAATACTATTATAAACAACTTAAACTTTGAAACTTTGCTACTTTCTCTTATCTATTCTCATTGACAAAGAACATAATTCCAATTCTCTAAACATAGCACGTCTTCCTCTAAGCCCTAGATTTACAGCCTTCGTTTAACCCCAACTGACTGCCCGTGGTGATCACCTTCACACAGAGGACATCCAAGCTGCTGTCCTGACCTTGGCCCTCCTGACAGTGTGGGCTGGGGAACTCCTGTCATCAGAGCAGGTGCAGCAGCTCAGGACCTAACCGGCAGAGGCGACTGCTACCCTCAGTCCAGGTGTGATGATCGAGACACTGCCAGTGTCTCCTGGGGACAAAAACCACCGACGCTGACGAGTGCCATTCTCGGGGTACAGCAAGCACAGCTCTGCGCTGCACTGGAAACGAGAGACGACCGGGCAGGCCGTGAGGGTGAGGAAGCCCGAGGCCGAGATCTAACTGTTTAGAAAACACCTGGTGGCGCTGAGGGCAAGGTCCCCGGGAGGAGGCCGAACTCGGCCCCTCTGGGAGAACATTCCAGCAACCATGGCCCTGCTAACTGGGACACCTAAGCCAAGGGCTCACTCAGTCTCTGGAATGTGAAATAAGAGCCTCAGAAGAGGCTCGTCTGTGCTGGGCACAGTGTGAGAGGTCCTGGGAATCACGATCTGGGTGGTCATTTCTGCCTCGAGGATGCCCCGCAGGGCCCAGCAGCACAGAAGAAAGAGAAACAATATAAACATGGATGTGCACAGAAGCAATCTGGGGACCATGGAGGACAGGTCTGGGGTGGCCTGTCCTGTCACAACTCACTGCAGAGGAAAAAGCCATTTGAAAAGATGATAACACGATCGAAGCCAGAGGGAGAAGCTGGGACAAGACACCCAGAGATCAGGGCATAACTGAGGTGGGTCTGATTCTCTTATCAGTTCCTCTGGGCCTGACTAGAAATCCTGCCTTTGGGTTACGCAGAACAGCCATTTCCCGCCACCACTTTCTGGGCGCCAAAAGGGGATTAGATTATGTTTCCTGCCCAAAGAGACAACAGGAGACCAGGTAGGAAGGGGTGAGTCTAAAAAGTGACAGAGGCTGTGGAAAGGAAGAAGGGAGGGCTCCGAAGGCCTTGCTGACCAGCCAAGATGGAGCCAGCACCTGGAGTAAGGAAGGGGCAGGTCCCCAACGTGGCGGAGTGGGGGTGCCTTACCCAGAGACTCCAGAAGTCTGTGGTTTTCCAGCATCACCTCCTGGCACAGGGTCCTCTGGGCCAGGTCCAGCTGCCCCCACTCCTCTGGGGTGAAAGTCACAGCCACGTCCTCGAAGGTCACGGAGACCTGGAAAGTAAAACAGGTGGTAGCTCTGGCCTAGGGGTGGCTGGATGGGATCACAGTTCACCTATGCGCTGCCAGTAAAGGGGCAGAGAGAGAAAGATCTTAATTAGTAAGGGCATCCTAAGGGCCAATGCTGTGCTGGGTTCAAAGTGTAGAAGCCAAATCTTTGAACCCAATACAATAGTGTGAGAGGCCTCCTCTTGGGGGCCACTGGACAGTTACACAGGACAATGGAAATGATGTGTGGACTGTGCGACACAGACAGGACTCCAAGTCATCAGAGGAATGAAGAAATGATGACAGTGACACCAATAATGGAACAGTTCCTGAGCCTCACTGGTCCCGCTAGGTGGAAGCCCCATGTTGAGGCTTCACATCCAAGTTAAAGGGAGTGAAAGTCCCCAGCTCTTAAACCAGTTTTGTTTTGCACCCAAACCCTTGAAACCTGACACCTGGCAGGAGACATTATTTCTAATAATTTTGGAATCAATACAGTAATAGTTCCCACTTCACCAAAAACACCTGAGAGTTCAAGAGAAATTATGCAATGCTCAGGATGCTCTGGGATTTTTATTAATCGTCCCACAGCTCCCAAGCGAAACCCATCACTTCCACGCCACATTTAGGGGCCAGAGGCCAAGGGCACTCTACCAACCCACCGTGAGTTTTGTCTCTTACAGAGACATGATTTCAACAGATTATTCTAGTACAGGATCGAACAGAACGATCTCCAACATCGAAGTGAACACACAGCAACATGCTTGTAAAGCACGCACACCAATTCTTGCTGTGAAAAATTTCACCCCTGAAAATATCTGTCAATATGAAGAGGAACTGAATCTTTGCCACTGACAAGCGGCATCTGAAGGGGTGGCACCTACTTGGGTAATGAATGGCAGGGCCTGGACCAACTCCCCACGCCCCCTGGAGCCCCCCTCCCAATTCCCAGGGAGATTTCAAAATGTACTATCATCTGTTTTTCCCTCCTCAGTCCTGACAGCACGGTACTTCAGGCCCAGGGCATACAGGTGGTCACCGACGAACACGTTGGACATGAGAATAACAGCCTGCGCTGAGCGTGTATGGAACACCCAGCGAACGACCACTCATCTCACCTCCCAAGACCTGTCTCAGCAGCTGGAGGAAGGAGCAACCTCACAGGCCCGCTTGGGCCTCCTCAAACAACCAATATACCTTGCCTTTGTCCACTCACTTCTTTGCCTCAACAACCAGTGTCCAATGTCACCTGTTGGAAGGATGACCGGTGGGTCGGGTGGATCCTTGCTGGGCATGATGTGGGGTTTATTCTACGAGATGGGGGCCTCTGGGACAGCGTCTTTCTTTCGACAACCAGAGGCGCACCTGTCAGACGCCCACCACCTCCCAGGGCCGAGGCTGCAGCAACCAGCTCCACAGCCGAACACGACTGCAGAGGAGGAGCGGCCATTCCGACAGCCCGCACTCACCCGCGGCGGGTCGGTCTGCGGCGCCGCCGCCATCGCGGGACCCTGCGGGTCGGGCGGGGCCTGGAGGCGCGGACGCCCGGCGGCCGCTGTCCTCAGCTCTGCCCTGCCCCGCCCGGGCGACGGGGACCGACGGTGGGCGACGGTCGCGCTCCGTGTAGACCCGGAGCAGGCCCAGGGCGCCCCTGGCGAACGCGGGGATGAGGGCGGGTGCGCGGGGGCCGCGGAGACACTCCCGTCACAGGCGACACGGCCGGTTCTAACGCCTTCCCGCGTCGGTCCGCGCAAGAGGCCGGACAGACGGCGCCGCTCGGCCGCCGCCAAATCCCGACCGACCGTCCTGAGCGCCGAGACAAATGGCGTCGGCGGCGGAAACCCCGGAAGTCCCGCCCACGGCCACCAGAAGGACCCTCACGGGCCGTCATTGGCCAGCGTCAGCGCACAGCCTTCTGGGAAATACGGTTTCCCCTCTGACCCGCCCCCCCCGCTAGGCGGGGCCAAACCAGGAAGTGCGCTACGGGCACGTGCGCGCGGGGCCGCGACGACCGCACTGCGCCCCGGGCGAGCGGTGTCGCCTTCTCGCGGGCCTTTCCGGATGCTTCCCCGGCGGAACCAAAAAGTAGAGTAAAAATCCTCCGCGGAGGCTGCCGGAAGTCCCACCTCGTGCTCACCGACTGCGCTCCCCTGGGTCTCCCGCCTGGACCCTCGTGCTGCCGGACTTTCCCAGATGGGGTTGCCATCCCCTAGGGGCGGACAGGCCGCAAGGGGACACTTGTTGGCTCCAGCTTGCGGCACCGTCAGCGTGAAATGTTAATGAGACTAGAGTGTGTGTCACAAAGGTATTTAAACCTATGACTGAATATTAGATACATATATTTGGGGAGTTGTTAAACCGTTATTTACTTTTTTTGACCTTAAATTTGTTGACTTATAATTTACTTACTATGCAGGTTACTCATTTGAAATATGCAATTCAAAGATTGTCAGTACGTTTGAAGGTCTACAAGTATCACTACGGTTGTTTCTGAACATTTTTTTTTATCAACATACAGGGAGCCTTCATTGCTACTTGCAGTCAATCCCTGATTTTTCTCCCCAGAAAAAGATAGTTTACTTTTTGTTTGTATAGACTTATCTTTCCTGCATATTTCATGAGCGTTGTCACATGGTACTAGACTATCAGGTCAAATTGTTTTATACTGTTGTGAGTTTTCTTGGATTTTTAAAAGCAATTTTTATTGTAGTAATTCTACACATTAAAATAACTTCCTATGTACAGGTTTCCCATTCCTTAGAGATAATGTCAGCACACCCTGCCCTCCACCACGTCACCACGTGTTCTACCCCAGTGTCCAGTGGGCTCCGCCACCATTTGCCGCCCCCCGCCCCCCAGTTCCCTTTTGGTGACCTCAGTTCTGTTGCAACTGTTTCAGGGTTGGTTATGTTTCAACTATTTCTTTTTGAACCATTATTTTAAGTCACAGTACTAGGGGGTGAGTGTAGATTGGAAAAGAGAAAGGACAGAATGAATCCTGAACCAACCAGATTTCATTAACTGTTTGATGACAAGAAACCATTCTACTCATATTAGGTGATCTACCCACAGGTGTATGAAACCATCTTAGGATCCACCATTGGTGATGGAGGTGCTCCCCTCGCCTCATTGTGTCTTTCATAACTGGAGGATACAGACAGATTGAGAAGTTGAATTATGGAATGCAGAAATGGCCATAGGACTTTCCTGGTTTTTTGTTTTTTGTTTTTTTTGAAGGAAAGGTGCAGGTAGGAATGAAGGTGAATAGTCAGGAAAAGAAAGGACTCTAATCCAGGGGTATGTGGCCTGCACTCCTTTGGAGGAGACTGATCTAACTGCTGTTCTACCAGGGCACCCCAGGCAATTTAATTTTTAAAGAAGCATAGTGACAGAATATTAGGTCAAGGGATGAAGAGTATATCAGAGTTCTACAGAGGGCTAGTAGGATAAACATATTTGACAAAAATGGGTATACATTTTTATAACTATGCAGTGCACATGTATGTATGTATGTGTAATTTTGAGGTTTATTTAAAGAAATTAGCTTATGTAATTGTGGGGCCTGGCAAATTTTAAATCCATAGTGTAGAGGGCAGGTTGGTGGGCAGGAAACTCTTCAGCTAGAGCTAATGCTGTAGACTGGATTTCTTCCTCAAAGAACCTTTTCTTTTCCTCTTAATTCCTTACAACTGATTGGATAGAACCCACCCATACTGTCAGAATACAATCCCTTGCTTAAAGTAAACTGATTATAGATGTTAAACACATTTTTAAAATACCTTCACAGCAACAATTAGGTTAGATTTTGGTTCAACAAGTGGTTAGTGTAGTCTGGTTATGCCATCATATTCCTCCCCTTGTCAACCCAGCATTGGTACCTATCTTTCTAAACCATACTTAATCTACATGTAAATAAAGTAAAAGAGACATATTTCTGCTTAAGCAGATCAAATCTGGTATTGATTTGTTGTTATGATGGGTCATAGGATGGATTGCGTATGATGAATGTAAAATGATCCATATGGCACTCTTGATGTAATATTAAATTTTGATATTGGAAATTGTCCTCTGTGTAAGATAATATTTTTGTTCTCAGACAACATGAGCAAATATTTAGGAAGAAAGACATGAAGCTTTCAAATAGTTCAGCAAAATATAAATGATGATAGTGGGGGGAGAGAGAAAGAATGATAAAGAAAATTTGACAAAATATGAATTGATAAATCTATGCGAAGGGTATATGGAGTTTCTTTGTGCTATTCTTGGAGCTTTTCTGTAATGTTGAAATTACAAGTAAGTTTTAGCACTATGTAATATTTATGTTTAAGTTCAGGTATATACTTTTTAACTTATTATAACTATTGTTTATTTTCTGTCTTCCCCTGTAGATGTTACTTCATGAGGGCAAGGGTCTTTGTTTTTTTTCATTGTTGTATCCCCCATTTTATTTTTTAATTTTTTTTGAAGGAAAGGTACAGGTAGGAATGCAGGTGACTAGGGAGACAGGCCTGAAGAGAGGAGGAAAAAGCATTTTATTTATATATAGACGTGAAAAAATACAATTTATCACAGTTTTAAGTGACTAAAGTATAAACATTTCCCAGTAAGCATATTATTTTCCTGGTTAAATTATTTTTTCAGAGAATGTTCGATATTTGATAAAAACTTTTTTAAAGGAAAGCGTGTAGTCAAGAGAGAAGGAAAGGTATTTTATCTTCCTTTTATTTAGTTGTTCACATCAGTTGCCCCTTCCCCCGCACCCAACTTGGGACATGACCTTGGGATGTATTTGTTTTGCACTGCCCTTGAGGCAGCTGACCTAACTACTACTCCACCAGAGTGTGCCCAAATTTTATTTGTGAAAAGTCGTATATCAGTTAAATGTATATTACTTTCCTAATTGCTCTGAAAATATTTTAAAAACACACAAAAATGTTAAATAAAGCAAAACTTTTATCCCGTATCACTATGGATTACAGCTATAAATAATGAGAGCAATTTGTCAGCTTACCTCAGAACTGCTCAATGACCTTGAGAGGAAAGGAGAAGGCAGAGATCCTCCTATTCATTTTGTGTGATGTCTGCCAGTGTACGGTAGGATCCTGATTTTCTTTACAATTTTATGTATCATTAGCATGTGCTTTTGTATTCATTTTTTAAAGTATTGAATTTGATCATGATCTATCTTGATCCCAGGATTTTCAGCATCCCTTAAATTTTCTTCCTGAGATAAGCACCTTGCTTGCCTCATCCCAGTCCTGGTACTAATTACAAGAACCCTTCTAAATTAATAAGAAAAGGTCACCACCTGGGAAGAGAAGTGAACAGTATGAAAAAGCAATTGAAAAAGAATCCGTTTGTGTGTAATACGCATTAAGACCGTGTCCACGTAAAGGTGTTCAGGTTGCTCTTGTGGTGGGTCAGGTGTGGAGTTTGATATCAGTCATTAAATCCCCACTGAGGGAAGAAAAGGAGCCCTAGCCAGCTCTTCCTAGATTAAGAGGGCCCATGTTTCTAAGAAATGATGCAGTCAGTAAAAGGTGGAACTTTAGAATCACCCACAGTCATTAAGTCCATGGGTGGGGCCATCAGGCAGATCCTATAAAAACAGCCACAGATGGTCTTTCTCTTGGTGAGTCCTTCCACGTTGGATGCTCTGTCTCTGGGGCGAGTCCTTTGACTTCAGGACCCTCTTACAACATGGCCCACGACAGCTCTCTCAACAGTGAGTATTCCTCACACCTGAGTGCAGTTGTTGGTTTGGGAAGGAAATTGAGCTAATAACTTAGTGGGCTTGTCAGAAGTTGCGGGAGTTCTATTTTTTCCATTTTTAAATAACTGCTATAGCTGGGGAAAGCCAATTTCTTGTGTAATGTTATGAAAATATGCTGTTTTCTGTCTGTAACTTCCCTCCCGCCTCTTTTGCGACGTGAAAGTACGCAAGCAAGCACAAAGATCTTGGGAGTAAACTATCCATTTGTCCTTGTGTATCTATGTAAATATATGCATTTTTAATTTACAGAAATATCGCACCATGTAAATCTCATCTTACATCTCCTTGACTTTAGACTACTCTTAAGATTGAGCTGTCTTCTCCATCTTTTTTCCTTCATGATTTTGCTCTTATGCATAAAATTCCATCGTAAGCGTGTACCACGTTTTACTCATCCATTCTCCTAGGAATGGACTCTAGGTGATTTCAACTGTTACTACAAATAGCATTCTGAAAACTATATCACAGAGATCCAGGTTTTCTTGCCTGGGTTATTTTTCATTCCCTTTACTCTTATCTGTCATGCATTTTATTTTTGACTTTTATTTTTTATGCTGTATATCGTGTGACCCAATTTCATTTTTCCTCATGTAGTCAGCCACCCACTTTTTTGAAACCCGTATTGACCTTTCCCACAGATTTTGGAAGACTAGCGTCACCATCCCAAATTCTCACATTGAACAAGCCTGTTTCTTGGCTTTCTGTTGGATTCCATTTAGTCTGCTTGTTTAATTCTGCATCCACATCATGTGAAACATTTTTTTACTACTCAGTTTTAATTGGATGAGTGAATCTATCACCTTAACCCTTCTTTAGCAAAGCATCTTATTTATTTTGTTAATTTCTATCTTCCCATGTGATTTGAGGTTGACTTCGAAATTCTGTTGGGTCCCTCCTCAAAAAATATAACCCTAGTCTAGTCATAAGCAAAATCGGCAGAATAACCCCAGCGAGGTTCTAAAAATTACCTACCCCCATCTTCCTTAAGTCTGTCAAGGTCATCAGACAATCAGAGAAAGTGTCAGAGTCAAAAGGAGGCTAAGATAATCAGTCACATATAATCTGGTACCCTGGATGGGATCCTAGAACAGAAAAAGGATATTGGGTAAAAGCTAAACAAATGCATAAAATATAGATTTCAGTTATAATGTGTTGATTCATTGTTTGTGCCAAATAGATCATACTAATAGAAGAAATAGAAGAAACTGGCTGTGCACCATATTTGAACTCTTTACTCATTTAGTAACTCCTCTGTACATCTAAAAATATTCTAACATAATATTTGCATTAGAAAATCTCTGGGTACTTGGGTTTGGAGAGGCGGGTCCCTATTGATAGACATTTAAAATGCCCATCACCACCAGCACTGTGGCAGTGGATCTCTATTTGCATCACCCATAAGCACATACATCAGTTCTAGGGCACAGACAGGAGCAGGACATTCCCAGGCTGTATCTCTGCTAAGCTCCGTGCTCTGGAGTCAAATGATTTATTTTAAGTTAATTATTGTAGTAATTATTTTGCACCTTAGAATAATTTTCTATGTATAGCTTCTCCATCTCTTAGATATATTTCAACACACACTGCCCTCCACCATATCACCCAGTGTTCTTCCCCATTGTCCAGTGGGCTCCGCCACCATGTGCCCTGCCCGCTCCATTCTCTTTTGGTCATCTCAGTTGTCTTTCTTTTGGAGTCTAATGATTTAGACTGATACTGTTCTCAGTAGCATTTAGCTTATTGGGCTAAAACGTGGGTCCTGGGTTAAAAGAGATGTTACTCTGCTGTTATTCTCTTTTCTTCCCTCATTTTTCTTCTTTCATATTTCTCCAGCTTTTCCTCATCTCCTCCTTCAGGCTCAGCCTTAACCTGTCAGTGCCTCAGGAGGCCCTGATTTGCTTATCCTCTCCCCAGACCTAAAGGAATTGGTTTGGGTTGGCTAGAAATTCTTGTGTAATCTACTCAAGGGCCCAGGGTTTCCTTTAAGCTTTTTGAATCTAAAGGAATTACCTTCTCAGAGTGTAGAGAGACCAGTACTGTGAGCTGAGGCTGATGCCAGTTAAGCTGTCTACTGGGTGGGGTCTTAAAGGCTTTTATCTATAGACATTAATTCTATCATAGACTATTTACATCTCTAAACCATCATCTTAATTTCTGATTAAATTATGATTGGTTTAAATAGGGGACTTTATTTCAGTGTTTTGTTTGTTTTTGCTTTGCATTAAGTTTTTCCAGAATTTATTCAATAATTCAAAATTTCACCTAATGTTTAGTGAGCAGATAGAATGTCATACTTAGTTGTACAGTCCCTGTGCTTGGTTTAACGCTTTACTGTTGCTATCTTGAAATTTTTAACTTATTTTTTGAACAAGAGGCCCAACATTTTTAGTGGGTTATAATGGTGTTGGAATGTTTGCACTGGGCGTCATGGATCATGTAGGCAGCCCCGATTCTGTTCACTGGGTGTTCCATAGTGAGCTGATGGGCACGGATGTCTTCTGAAGAAAGGAAGAAAGCTGTAGCAGATGATTTCAGATGGAACCAAGCTCAGAGAAGGAATAAGGCAGGGAAGATTGGGGGTAGCCTGGGGTACAGGTGACCTTAGATGGGTGCTGGTGGAGAACTCACAAGATGGCGTCCAAGGTGAGGCCTGAGTGATGGAGAGGACTGAGCTAGTCCATCCTTGTGGGCAGAGGGGAGCAGCACCACACTCCAGAGTCGGGAGACGTTGGTCCGGTTGGGGCACAGGAGTTAGAGATGTGGTTGCAGTGCACACTTGTTCCAGGTCCTGTGGTGAGCTCACAGACAGGCATCACATGGGTGGTGTGAAAGGGGTCGTGTGATGGCTTTTTGGGCTGATGAAGTAGAGCCTTGCTCCCCTTGCAATGAAATACAACAGGCCAGGGAGTAGTGCATGGGGCGACTGCAGACTTAGCTTCCAGGAAGGACAAATATCCAGGATCAAGCAAAAGAACATCCTCCTGCACCTGACATCCAACAGAAGCCTTTGGTTTGCTGAAGGAATATACTGGTGGCCACCGCTCGAGGTTTTAACTGGCTTTTCCTTTTGTGTAAACACAGAGTTGGACTCTTCTGAGCGGGACCTCAGAAAGATTGCAAAACTGTCCTAGAGACAGAAAAGAAGGTTCAGCTTTTTCTTCTCTGCGACGTGCCCATCAGAGCAGCTCAGTGCATCGTCTCTGCCTGAGAGTAGCTGGTGTCCCCACTTTTCTTTCTTTTTATTAAGGGAGGCAGGAAGGAGAGGAGGAGGAAGCGTTTTTCTAAAGGGAAGGTGCAGGCAGGAATGAAGCGAGTAGGCAGACAGACAGGAAGAGAGAGCATGAAGAAATTCCCCATTTTATTTCCACTTTAGTTGTTCAGTGCTTTCCCCGGGACTTGAACCCTTGGGTGCGAGGTCTGCGTCCTCGGTCGGTAATTGACCAACCACTGCTCCACTGGGGCTTGTCAAGTAGGAAGAAATTTTGTTTTTATTTGTTTTGTTCCCTCCACCCCAGGTTGTGAACTCAGGTTCCAGGACCATCTCAGTCACCTGAGCCACTGGGGTGCCACCCACCCCAGTAACTTTTTTTTAACCTCGGTTTACTAAATGAAATTCTGCTACAACATATGATTCAAAACAAGTGTCCAGGCTCTCCAGACTTGGCTCTTTTATCAAGGTGTCTCATACTAAAATCATGTGTGGTGTTTATTCCCTATTTGAAGATTCCAATGAAAGCATGGAATCCCTGTTCAATTAATTTCATCTTCCCAAATGTTTTCTCTGCTATTGAGAGAAATGGACTTGAAAATGAATCCATATGTACTAAGGAATTTTAACCAGGGAAACTTAAAGGACTTAATGGTACCTGTGTCACATTTTCTTTATTTCTATGGGCTCAAGATTTCATCATGGTAATAAAACATTGCATGCATTTCTTTTATCCTTTTTATGCAGGCAGGAATGAAGGGGAAGAGGCAGGCAGGAAAACAGAGGAGGAAGAATATTTTATTTATTTTCACTTGTTCACCATCCTTGTTCCTCCAGCCCTGAGTCTTGAACCAAGGACCTTGGGATATATGTGGACTAACCCACTAGCTGACCAGGCCATGTCACCTTTTTTTTTTTTTTAAGGAAAGGTGCAGGAGGAATGAAGGCAGGGAGGCAGAGAGAGGAGGAAGAGACACTTGCGTGGCCCCTGGATGTGGACCATGTTCGGCCAGGCGTGGCAGACCTGTCGCTCCACCAGGGCACAGACTCTCGACTCGCGTTGTCCCTGGTCCATAGAGCGTAGAGCATCCATGTTCAATGGTTTCTGAGAACAAAACCCTGACTCCGAGTCATGGCTCTGAGATCAGCGGAAAAGTGTAACAACCTCTCTTCGTTTACGGGTTTTGTGATTGCATGAAGGTCCTTCCCTTCCAGTTCTGGGGGATTCCTGCTGCAGAGAGGAAACGAGAGACTAGCTGAGCCTGAGCTTGCCATGCTAACTGACCTATTAAGCGCTGCTTCTCTCCTCGTCTTTCAACAGAGACCGCAAAAACCAACCACAGACGCAGACGTACCAAGTTCACGGACGAGCAATTGAAAATCCTCATCAACGCGTTCAACCAGAAACCTTACCCAGGTTATGCTACCAAGCAGAGACTGGCTTTGGAAGTCAACATGGAAGAGTCTAGAATCCAGGTAAGTTGCAGGGTCCGTGTCAGTAAGACTGGAAGTAGAAAGGGGGCTGAGGAAGACCACTCACTCAGCTTGTGTCATGTGCAGTGGGTCACAGCTTAGCGGGGTGTCTTCACGGACACTCAGAACAAACTCACAGCGACGTGGCTCTTGGTCTCACGTCACAAATGTGGGTACTGGTCACGGGCGAGCGAACGAAGTTGATCTTCAGGAGCGAGGAGCAGGTATGTAATTGTGCCCTCAGAGAAGAGGAAATAAGCTGGTTCTTAAATGCCTAAGAATTGCAGTGTCTGTTTATTAACCTAAAAAATATCGCAAAACCTGTGGGGACCCGCTTGTGAGGCCGTTACACGTCAAGGCTTAGCAAGAGCCGCCCCCTTTGGAGAAAGGCACTGGGGAACGGGGATGACATGGCTATGTTCCAGTCTCTGATTTTCTCTTTTCCTTTCTTTCCTCTTTTTGGTAGAGGAAGGAAGCAGGCAGGCAGAGAGGAGGAAGCAGTGTGATTTATTTGCCTGTTTATTTTGTAGTTCATTTCCGTTGTTCCCATCCGGGCCTGGAACCTGGGTCTGCGGGCAGACAGCACAGCCACCCGGTGCCTCCTTGTCTCTTTGTCATTTAGATTTGGTTTCAGAATCGGAGAGCTAAGCACCGACTCCAGGAAAGATCAGCGCCTGAGGAATCCAGCCAAGGTCACCCAGAAGAGATGACTCAGAGTAAATAGTTTGCTTCCCAGCAGCACTGCCTGGGCGCCCATGTGCCTGTCTAGAGCCGAGTCAACTGTCACTCCCTCGGGGGCTCCACGTTTGGAAAGTGTCATCAAATGTCACGGAAAAGGGTCTTCTGGTGGAAGAGGGTTTAGCGTGGCCCCTGGGACTTTTTCCCTGTCTGGCTGATGGACTGTCCCCAGCTTGCTTGCTTGCTTGCTTGCTGCTGGGGTCCACTACCAGCCAGAGACTCACTTCTGGAATCTTCCTCTAGGCTGGGCCAGGGCAGGACCCCCCGAGGAGAGGCAGGAGGTTAAAGTTAGATGGGGTGCTGGGATCTGTTAGGGTTCCCCGTGGAGCACGTTCTCTGATCTCCTGACCCCGCCTCACCCTGCGCCTCACCCTCGTCTCCGTCTCCGTCTCAGTCCCGTCTCCTGCGCCAGGGAGGGAAGGCAGGCGCTCCCGCACCGACTACTCTGCCGAGCAGCTGCGCACCCTCACTGAGGCGTTTTCCAGGAACCCTTATCCTGGGATCCAGGCCAGAGAACAGCTTGCTAAAGACATTGACGTTCCAGAGTCAAGAGTCCAGGTGAGTGAGGACTCGATGGACGGTTCCAGCTGCTCGGCCGTCTGCTCAGCGCGTTCCCACCCAACGCCTCTCCACCCGCCCTCCCTGCGCGGTGGGTTCCACCCTGGGCCCCACCCGGCCCTGTAGCCCCTCTGCGTCCCCAGACTGTTCCGGTGGTTCAGGCAGCGTCTGGCGTGACCTCAGCGCACATTTGTCGGGGGAGGAGGGAACGTGAGTCAGGAATTGGGCTACAGCCTGATTGTGTTTGAGGAAGGGAGCAGCAGGCATGTAAGAAAGTAGGCAGATAGGAAGAGAGAGGAAGGGGCGCAAGAAGCATTTTTAAAAAACATTTAGTAATTCATGTGTTTGTTCCCCGGCTCTGGGCCCCCAGCCCGGGTCTTCGGCCTGGAGGTGGAGCGTTCGGCTGGAATCTGCAGGCCGGCGTGTCCTTCGGCCTTGCTAATCCCCGAGTGCCCGCTATCGTTCCTGTTTCAGAGGCTCGGCGTTGCGTTGTTCGGGGGACGCACTTCAGAGGCTGTTCACGGATTGATTCCTAGCAAATCCTGAAGTGCAACATAGTTTGTCAGAGCAGGAGGCGTGCGTACGCGCGTGTGTCTAAACCAGTGCTCCCTCCTGCAGCTGGGAAGGCGGCGTCCGTCCGTCGGTGTGTTGGTAGGTGTGTCGTCTCTCCCGCCCGTTGGCTCTCAGGTGTGGCTCCTGGGCTGTGCTGCGGGCCGGGCCGCAGCCATCGAGAGAAGCAGCCTAGAGCAGCAGAGGGAGAGGGACAAAGAAATGCGCCACTGTTTTACCTGCCCCCAGACCTGTGAGCCCAGCGCCTGGGCCTTACCTGGCCCGCAGCTTTGCCGCCCCAGCCGCACGCGGGCCAGCGACCTGTTTCATCGTGGATTGCGTGTCGCACGCCTTGCCTCCTGAGCAGATTTGCGTGACTGGATGTGTTTCGTGTAACTAGGGAGGCAGGGGGAGTTTATAAAGAAGATGCCCTTAAATGGCAGACTGACTTTTTCAAACAGTTAAAAAGGAGAGATGCAGCAGGAATGAAGGCGAACAGGTGGGGAGAGGAGGAAGCACTTTATTTACTGTTTATCTTGGTGGTTTCCCCCACCCGGGTCCTTGGGATGGACATGGACAGTGTGCAGCAGACTTAACCATTAAGCCACCAGGATGCGCCCAGACTAACTTTTGAGTGAATGGTTTGGTGATTCCCAAAGGAGGAGGAGGGTGAGCTGAGAAGGAAACGGAAGACGGTGAGTGCGCAGCCACTCGTGTCCTCACGGAGCCGTCCCACGTCCTTCGGGCGGGTGTGTTCTCAGGATGCAGCGCTGGGGGGTGCACAGCAGTGGGCGTCGAGTGGCGTCCCGCAGGCTTCCTTCACCCGGGTGTCACCAGCAGGCAGCTGGAAAAGGGTTTCTGACCCCTGTAGGGCTCGCCTCCTGGCTCCCGTCTGCTTCCAGACCTGCCGCGCATCCGCGGAGCGGTGGGCATGCCTTCAGGGAGGTGGAGGTCTCGGTGACAGCACGTGGCTTCCACGTCTGGTTGTCAGCGTCCAGACGTGGCCTTAATCTACTGTCACCTCTGTGAAAACAGCAGCAGCTGGGGAAGATGACAGGTGTGTGTGTGTGACATAGGACTGCTTCTAACACTGCATTATAAATTTCATGTGTCTGTATGTCCAACACGAGCGTCTGTAGTTTTGGAAACAAGCAAGGGTCGTAACTAATGACGAGGCTTGAGAAGTGTCTTACAGACACATACAGATTCCCCTGCGTCATGGAACGAAGAGACGTTTCTGAGATGGAGAGAACATTCAGGCAGCAGGAAGAGCTGTTGTTTAGACATGGCGCTGTAGGGAAAGGCAGACACTCAGAATTAGGGGCTGATGGGGACGTTCAGGTCATGAAATATCCCTAGATGCAGGGGACTCGGTGTGAGGTTCAGAATTTTAAGCTAGATCACCAGACCTCTAGACTTTTCTAGGTGTCACAAGGCAGGTCGATGACTTTGGAATTAGTCCCACAGTTCACTGCTCTCTCCTTTCTGCCTGTCATTGGTGGTTTTGATTAACTCTTTGCTTTACCCACTTAGGTTTGGTTTCAGAACCGTAGATCGAGATTCCACATCCACATTAAAAAAGAGCCTGACCAGGACTTAGAACAGAGAGAAGACTAGGAACGAGACCGCTGAGATGAGGGAGCTCAAGGTAATCCGCCTGCTGTGTCCAGTTAGAGCATCGTGGTGCCTCCGGGCGCCCGTCCGTCCCACGTGAGGAGTCAGCTCTGCGTTCCTCTCGGGCCGTGGGAGGTGGCCCCACTCACGTGCCCGACCAGTCTCTATGGAGTCAGGGAATTGGTCTCAGTCCCGGAGGACTTCCGAATCCAGGGCTCCCCCAGCACCCCCGGCTAGGGATTTCCTGCCCGCCTCCAGCTGGAGCCCAGAAACCTCCCCTTCCTGTGTGGTACCCGGCTCAGCCGCGGAGGGAAGAGCCGGGGTAACGGAGGAGCACTTCCCAGGCACGTCCCACCTGCGTCCAGCTCGTGTGCGGCTGTCCCAGGAAACCGCAGTAGCTTCCACCCTGGACTGGGAGATGGGAAAGGGTTGATCCCATACTTGTGTGTGTAAACTGACTTCTTCCATTTTTCTTCCCCCTGACGTACAGAAACTACACAAAATGGCACCAATTTCACCAGCAAATGTCTTATTATCTGGAGCCAGAACAGTGTGGACAGAGAGAAACCGGGTCGCCAAGTCTTCGTGCTCTTCCTTGGAACTACCCGTCCAGACGTACTGTGAGCTCCTCCAGAAGGCGTGGCTTCTGAGGCGGCGCACGGACGTCAGGAGGCAGCAGACACGGGCAGAAGGCACCTCGCGGTCCTGCGCGTTCGGCTTGGCTGCCGCGATCAGGTGGACAGTCAACGAACAAGAACGTGCTAACATTTCGGTTTCCAGAGTAACGACTGATTCAGGCAAGACTCATCAGCGGGAGTGCGATACAGCCATTTTTGTGTCTCCCAAACCTCCACCCCGTGTCACGAACCCAGTCCCTGGTGTGCAGCTCCGCTGTCTCGGTTGCCTGAGCCCCAGGGCGCAGTGGTATTTGCAGTTTCTAATAAAAATATATGAAATACTTTGGTCTTTGTCCCTATTTCTGGTACAAAACTCTTAAGGCCATTTCCTGCTATGGAAGTTGTTTGGGCGTCTCCTGCGGTGCTCTGAGGTGACCGGGACAGCACCCCGGGGTGGGCAGGTGGCCTGGAGACCCAACCACGCGACGAGAGTCGGGATTCTCAGTCCCGCTTCCCGCCCTCGCTCGTGCGGAGGGGCTGGATGGCCAGGCAGTCACCAGTGACCAGTGGCCTGACCGGTCATGTCTTTGTAATGAAGCCGGTGAGACCCAGAAGGACGGGCTGCAGAGCTTCTGGGGACAGTGCGTTGATGTGAGGTGGGGGACGGTGTGCGGGGGCGCCGGGGACGCTGCATGCTCTTCACGTGCTTTCCCTCTGCTTCTCCATCTGGGCGCCTGTGAGTGTGATTCGTGGGCACCTGGTGACATGAAACGAGTGTCCTGAGTTCTGTGAGCCGCTCTAGGACAGCAACAACCCAAGGACGGGTGTGGAAGCCTTTCCTTTGCAGCTGCGGGCGGCGGGCAGGAAGCACCCCGGCGACCTTAGCATCTCAGCGCGGCCTGAACTGACCTGCTGGCTCCAGGTAAACAGCGTCACACTGGGTTCTGAGGTCAGGACTGCAGGACGCAAGCGCCGCATGGTGGCACAGGGCAAAATCGCCAGCCACACAGTGGAACGGAGTCCAGCACCCATTTACAACGGTGTAAATGTTGGAAGAAGAAGAGATGCGTCTCGAAGATCTCGGCCGACATCCCTCAGTCACCACCGCAGGAACCTCGGGCCACTGGGCAGCGGAGAAGCCTGGATGTCTTGATCACGTGGCCCCGATGCAGTTGGTCAGGAGAGACACAGACCAACTTGGGGGGGCCTCCTGCACTCAGAAGGACCTGCTGTCACTTCTGTGGCTCCAACGTGAGCGGCGGAAACAGGCCGAACTTGAGTCCACGAGGGCACAGCCGTGTGCTCTTCCCCAGGGACTGAATATGCCAGTGGGGATGGGACGCGGGCAGATTGGAGAAATGTGTACAAGCTGCGTTTTCTGGAGGATTCTCTTCTGCAGGTGGCACCTGTCATTGTCCCGGCAGGTCATGACAGGAGCCCTTGATGCGTCTGCAAAATAATCCAACAGTCGTCAATACGTGGCACACAAAATAGGTTTATTTTTGACGGAGAGTAAAGCAGGAAAGGAAAGGCACGCTTTGGAGAAGGGTGGACAACTGAAGGAGGCAGGGTCTGCTGCAAGCGGGGGCCCCTGGTGGCAGCTCATGTGAGAGGCCGCCAAGGAGCAGAGTCCAGTGTGGTCCGCTGGGGAAGGGCCGTGCAGGGGACCCAGCCCGGCGGGTGGGTTCACACCTGCGGACTGAAGCTCCTCAGCTACTCAAGGCCCGAGAAGGGCCCGGCCTTCCGCATAACTACCGGTAACGACAGATGATGACCGTCCTCTGGAGTCTCCAGAGCTGCACCGTTTTCTGAGATTTTGTTCCCAAAATGCCAAAGAAGCTGAAGATGCAGGTTAGTCATTCTGCTCCTTCCACCCCGCACCGTCCCCCTTTTCCTGGTCCGCAGCGTGGAGACTGAACAGCACACGGGCTCT
The DNA here is from genome assembly GCA_004363575.1 of Solenodon paradoxus. Classification (NCBI taxonomy): domain Eukaryota; kingdom Metazoa; phylum Chordata; class Mammalia; order Eulipotyphla; family Solenodontidae; genus Solenodon; species Solenodon paradoxus. Next base: position 4,512 of record RJWH01008834.1, on the reverse strand, counting down.
GGGAGCAGGGTCACGTGGGGCTGTGGGCTGGGGTGGAGACACCCCCAGTCTCACTGCAGCACCTGCAGACCCCGGGGGAAGGCCAGGCCCGGTGGGTCTTTCATGGCGGACACTGGGGGAAAGGGCTGGCGGAGACCATCGGCAGTTCGATAGCTTTGTTCCTCCTGCAGCGGCGCCGCGAGGGGAGACGGGGTGTAAGGAGCCAAGGAGACCAGCACTACTAATCAGGTAATAATTCTCTAGAGCCAGCGGTCCTAACACAGGGGACAGGGGTATTCTTGCTCCTGGGCGCTGCCCCCTCAATCACCCTCCCGAGAAAGCTCCCTTACCTCTGCGGCAAGCGCGGGAATTCTTTGCCTTTTCCTCGCAGATCTCGTTGTGCATGGAAGCGACGTACCTGGGGCACAGCCTAGCCGCCCGCGCCATGGCCTCCTGGCTTCCTGACGCCTCTGGTCATGGACGTGAACTGGGCCTGCCTCTGAAAGTCATAAACATCACTGAAGAAGCGGCCCAGGTCTGGAGAGTGTCCCAGATGGTGACCACACCGAGGAGCCAGTGGGGACAGAAGGCGGCTCTCATGCCATCGTTTCTCGTTGGTACCTTGGTCCCGGCTTCTGCGTTCTCTGCATCTGGAGCGTTTTTGTGGGCAGGGTCCTTGGCAGACTCCGCCGCACTAGGGGATGCAGACCAGCCTTCTGGTGAGGCTTGAGGGCCTTCTTGGCGTGTTTCTGGGAAAGGATTTTCAACGTGTGGAGGTAGTTCCTGCTGAAAGAATGTCCATGGATTCTCTCCCCATCACATTGCTGGGGCACAGACATACCTTCAGACCTTTCTGGAATCCTGTTTGTTTTATCCTCATCCAAGTCTTCAGTGGACTCAACGACACTGTCAAACTCTAACGTTACACTGGCTTCCCCATACTTCTTAGGGTCTGGATTTCAGGTTCCCCTTGGACATAAACCTCTACGAGGCCTGTGTGCAAGCTGCTAGGAGGTCTGTCCCTGTTGTCACAGATCCCAGGGAGGGAGGTAACTCCTGATCCCCAACTGCGTCAGCCGCTGGCACGTCCTTTTCACCAACTGTCTCGAGTTTTGATTTCTCCAGTTCCGACTCCATCGGCCTCAGCGTAGTCACCTGCCCGGCGTCTCACCGCGGTGGTGGGTCAGCACCCAAGTCGGATGCTGAGAATAAACCTGGGGAGTTAATGCATTCTTCTATCAACTCCATCAATGGTCACCTCTGTGCTCCTGCCAGCGTCCAAGGCTGGTTTTGTTTCGTCTGTTCCTTTGTTTTGTCTGTTCACGTTCCACCTGTGAGTGAGGTCATCTGCTCTCTATCTTTCTTCTTTTGACTTGTTACACTGAGCGTCATCCCCTCTAGATCCATCCATGTGGATTCACATGACAGGGTTTCATCTCTTCTCAGGGCTGTGTGGCGTCCACTGTGTGTATGGACCACATCTTCTTCATCCATCATCTGATGTGGGGCACTGAGGTAGTTTCCAGTTCTCAGCTATGTGAATGGGGCTGCAGTAAACATGGGGGCGCATGCATCTCTAGGAATTAGTGTTTTTGTATCTTTTGTGTAAACACACAGATGTGGGATGGAAGGATCATTTGGGATTTCCATCTTCAGTTTTTTGAGGAATCTCCACACTGTTCTCCATGGGGGCTGCACCAACGTGCACTCCCACCCACAGTGTAAAGTGTTCCCTTTTCTCCACGTCCTCGCCAGCACGTGTTGTTTCTAGATTTGGATAATAACTAGTCTCTCAGATGTAAGGTGTTCTCATTGTTTTTGTGATTTGCCTTTTCCTAATAGCCAGCAAGCAGAACATCTTTCCATGTGATTGGTAGCTATCTCTATGTCTCCTATATGTCTAAACAATGTCTTTTGCCTATTTTTTGATTAGATTGCCTGTTTTTCTATTGTTGAGTTTCATGAGTTCTTTATATTTTTTGGATATTAAACTTGTCAGATATGGGGACTGCAAATATCTTCTCCTAGTTAGTAGGCTTTTTTTGTTTTGTTTTGGTGATAGTTTCTTTCACTGTGCTGTGCAGAACTCTTTTAGTTTGATATAGTCCCCCTTGTTTATTTTTCTTTCCCTTGATGGTGGAGTTGAGTCCCCATCATCTCTAAGGCTGATGTCATGGGATGCCTTTCCTGTGTTGTCTTCTAAGGATTTTATGGTTTCCAGTCTCATGTCCAAGTCTCTAATCCACTTTGAGTTAACTTTTGTGAATGGTGTTAGAGTGGTCTAGCTTCATTCTTTTGCGTGTGGCTGTCCAGTTTTCCCAGCACCGTTTATTGAAAAAACTTTCCTTTCTCCATTGCATGCTCTTGGCTCCTTTGTGATAGATCAACTGACCATATGAGTGTTAGTTTCAATGATTCAATTTTATTCCACTGCTCTGTGTCTCTCCTATTAGTCCAGTACCACACAGTTTTGATCACTATCACTTCGTAGTATAGTTCAATATCTGGGAGTGTGATACTTCCAATTTTGTTCCTTTTATTTTTCAAGATTACATTGGCTATTTGGGGTCTTTCGTTCCACACAAATTTAAAATTTTTTGTTCTATTTCCTTGAAATATGCCCACGGGATTTTGATGGGAATTGCATGAAATCTGTTTATTGTAAAATAACCCTTTTAACAATGTTGATTCTTCCCAACCATGAGCAGGGGAAGTCTTTCCATCTTTTTTCTATCTTCCTCTATTTCTCTTAAGAATTAAGTATTTTCATTGTACAGGTCTTTCACTTCTGTTAAGTATATTCCACAGTATTTGATTCTTTTTGCTTCTATTATAAATAAAATCGTTTTCTTGATTTCGTTCTCTTATATTGTTTACTTATAAAAATGTAACAGTTTTTTTTTTTTTTTGCATTGACTCTGTAGTCTGCCACTTTACTGCATTTACTTATTAATTCTAGTAGTTTTTTTTTTTTAAAGGAAAGGTTCAGACAGGAATGAAGGCAAACAGACAGGCAGGAAGAGAAAGGAGGAAGAAGAAGAATTCTAACAGTTTTTTGATGAAGTTTTAGGATTTTCCATGTAAGTAATCATGTCATCTGTAAATAGTGATAGTTTAGTGTCCTCCATTCCAATTCGGATTCCTTTTATTTCCTCTTCTTGCCTAATTGCTCTGGCTAAGACCTCCAGCCTGATGTTAAATAGCAGTGATGAGAGTGGGTCTGTCTTATCTTTTTCCTGATCTTAGAGGAAACATGTTCAGTTTTTCACCATTGAGTTTGTTTTTGGCTGAGAGTTAATCACATGTGGCCTTTATCATGTTGACGTACAGAACTTCTAGCCCCGTTTTATGCAGGTGTTTCTCATAAATGGGTGTTGAATCTTGTCAAAAGCTTTTCTGAATTTATATCTATGATCATGTGTTTTTTTTCTCCTTGCTCTTAATGATACTGTGAATACATTTATAATTTATGTGTATTAACCATCCTTACAACCCCGGGATAAATGACACTTGGTTGTGATGGATGACCTTTCAATGCATTATTGGATTTGGTTTGCTGATATTTTGTTGAGAATTTTTGCATCTCTGTTTATTAGGGATATTGTCTGTAATTTTCTTTTTTGGTGACAACTCTATCAGCTTTTGGTATCATCGTAATGTTAGCCTCATAGAAAGTCTTTCAAAGTATTCCCTGTTCTTCCACTTGGGGGAAGAATTTGAGAAAAAAAGGTATTAATTCTTCCCTAAAGGCTTGGTAAAGGTCACTCATAAAGCTGTCCAGTCCTGGGCTTTTATTTTCAGGAAGCCTTTTGATTCCCGTTTAAATTTACTTGCTTGTGATTGTTCTGTTCAGATTTTCCATTTCTGCCTGATTCAGTCAACTGTATGCTTCTAAGAATTGGTCCCTGTCCTCAAGGTTGTCCACTTTATTGGCACAGAGCTGTTCACCATAGTCTCTTGTGACGCTTTGCATTTCTTGTGTCTGTTGTAACTTCTCCCCTTTCACTTCTGATTCTAGTTATTAGTTCTTTTTTTCCTTAATGAGCCTAGCCAATGTCTTGTCAGTTTTGTTTATTTTTTTCAAAGAACCAGCTTTTGGTTTTACTAATCTTCTGGATTGTCCTTTTGATTTCTATTTCATCCATTTCTGCTTGCATTTTTATTTTCTTTCTTCTGCTGACTTTTCGCTTCAGTTGTTCTTTTTCTATTTGCTTTTGATGTGGGTTAGATTTAGTTGCAATTTTTCTTGTTTCTTGAAGTGGGCCTGGATTGCAAAGCACATCCGTCTTAGCACTGCCAGAAACACTTTCGTTTATCTTATCTAGTCGTACTTGTTTCCTCTACCCCAGGACGGGAACCTGGGTCCTTGGGGTGTGTGTGAACTGAGGAGGTTGCAGGTAGTGGATCCATCTAAACTGGCCCATGCATGCCTTTTCCTCCCTGTGGTAACCCCCAGGTCACCCTTCTGAGTCCTCTGCAGGCTCCCAACTAAATTATCCAGTTCCTTTATTCTCTTCCTTTTTTTTTTTTTTT
>RJWH01008833.1:0-27208 GCA_004363575.1 Solenodon paradoxus | reverse complement strand
GTGTGTGTGTGTGTGTGTGTAGGGATCATGCTGGAAAGAATGTCTTTTCCCTCATAACTCAGGATGCATTAGAAATAAAAATTACTGTTAAGATCAGCTCATCGAGTAATTATAGAATAAGGCCTTTTAAGAATACTGAACTCATTCTCAGAGTTTGGGGTTAGCTGACATGCAGATGATTTTCATCTTTGGTATATTGTTACTCTTTCCTGATGTAAGTGTTTGCAGTAGTTTTCAGCCTCTCTCATCCAGCTGGCTTCTTCCCACAGGTGAAACTATTTGACAGAATGAAATCTGTTGTCGTCCCTTCAGAGAAATTGCAAGAGAATCCCTTTAGATTTTCCCAGATGAATTTTTCTAAAGTGGGAAGGAGGAAACACGATAGATTTTTAAATCAAGAAATTCAGAAAAGTGATGTGTCTTCGAGGTGGGCCTTTGGCAGCTTTAGGAAAGCTGGTCCCTAGACCACCCTGATGGTCTCCACACGCTCAGCAAGGGTCAGGAGGAGCCTGCTGGAGTGGTGAGTCCTTGTATTCTCTGCATAGCCCAGCCCAGGGAAGGTGAGGTGAGGTGAACTGCTTCTGCCTCCAGCTGTTTTGTTTCAGGTGCTGTCTCTCAGTCTGCAGGAAGCCCCAGGGCATAAGTGAGGTGAGCTTTTCTGCCTCTGCATGAGGACATTGGGTTTCCTGAGGGAGACAGGCTGAGCTCAGCAAAAGGGAGCAAAGCAAGCCTTGGAATCTAGCTTCCATCACCTTCCTTGAGGTAGGAGGTATGCCAGTGAAGCTCTAGAGGTATGCCCCAAAGAAGAAGAGTCTTGTCATCTCAGGACGCCAAACTGCCATAGGAGATGGTAGTGAATGCTGGTTGTGGAAGCTCAGACGTTAGTCCATTTCCCTTAAGTAGGTCTGATAAGCTTGGACTCTTTTTTTTTTTTTTTTGCTTGCCTTTAGAGACCCAGATGTTGGCTCTGGATGAAGAGGTGACTGTTGAGCCAGCATTAGTGACCCTGAGGTCAGGGGGTCTCAGAGGCAGGAAGAAAGGTATAGAGCTGCCTCAGCACTGCCCTTCTCAGAGAGCTGCCTGTGAGGAAAACCCTGTCTGGCGCAGCACACTCATCTTACAGACTTTTACCTCCAACTCGAGGGATGATCAGACCCTGGTGGCAACTAGGATCCCTATTCCACCCCCAGCTCATTCAAAGCTGCTTGGAGAACCCATGGTATCATTTGCAAATCTAGGATGGTGGATATGTCTGCTCTGAAGGCCAGAATGCCAGTCCCCGACACACTGGGGGAGCCCTGCTGGTATTCATAAGATAAGCTGGGCCTAGAGTCCTCAGGTGGAAGCTTTCCAGTGTCTTAGAAAAAGGATTTTTTTCCTGGCAATGGGACATCACTTACCTTCTTCCTGGACCTGCCCTGGGCCTTGTAGGTCAGAGCAGGTGTGAAGAATTCTGGGGACACCATCTCGTGGGCCTAGAGCCACAGTCAGAGAGGTGAGCCCGCTCCAGTGTCTGTGAAATTTGTCCTGACTCCTTTTATTGATGACATTGCTCCCCAGTCCCATCTGAGTCAACCTCTGAAACCTCGTTTGCATGTGTTTCCAAGTCCCATTTTAGAATTTGTCAGCCTCCAAATAACTAACTGTCATTCCATTTGCAGTAGTTTGTTTACATTAGAGAATGGCTTTTTCTGACCATCCCTGCCTGGGGTCCTTTCCACTTCTAAAGTCCCGCTCTCTCAACTGATGTCCAGTTCAGGTAAGACTTGACTTTGATTTGTCCCCCAGCCTCTCTTGTGTTCATGTCTGACTAGCTCAGCTAGCTCGAGAGTTCCTTATGGTGAAGGGCTGCATTTGATCCTGACGTGTCCTGGCAGGGTGTGTGCATGTGCGTGCAGTGTGTTCTCAGCTAACTATTATTCATATTCTCTGGTGCTGCAGGGCGCGATCACATACCCATACAGGGCCCACCCAGTGTTGCTCATTCTGTCCTCAGATTTGAAATCTAATAAGTAAGATCTATTCCTACCTCTAAATATTTTGTGAGGCAGGACTTTGAGAAGAGGTGGAGGATTCCTTGTGAGTGCCGGCCCTGTGACCTGATGTGGCGCCATCACGTACATATAAGCATCCTGGACAGGATGCTCTGTGGACGTGACATCAACCTGCAGCACCCCCTGCACTGAGGCACTGCTGCTGTGTCAGGCACCAGGCCACACATGCTGATCACTGGAATGTCCCTTCCATCCTGAGCCCCAGATACAGGGAGCCCTTGGATTGTGTCTTTGCCTGTTCACTGTGGGCTGCAGACTTAGGTGTTGGGGACTCGCAAACAATGGTGGGAATACTGTTTCCTCTCCTGTGTGCGGCTCTAAACCAGAAAACCCGCTGTGCAGTGCTGGCAACTGTCTGGGTAAAATAGTTACAGCTGATTGAGCATTTTCTGTGACCACATCCTGTGCCAGCATAGCTTCATTTAATTCTTGGCAACCTGGCAAAGAGATATGGTCTCATTTCACAGATAAGAGAGCATAGGGAGGCCAGGAGAACTTACAGAACTTACCCAAGGTCACCTTCCTCCAAGCTCTAGACCCAGGATTGAAACACACGGCTGCAAAGCCCCATTCTTTCTTTGTTTATTTTAATTTTGTTGAGGTACCATTGCATCATACTGGCATATCAGTTTAAGATGTACATTGTAGTAAATCCACATCTGTCTATACCACATTAAGTTCACCAACACCATTTTGGGTCTTCCTTCACTATACAATTGATCCTCTCCATCCATTTGGCCTCCCTCCCCTTCTCTTCCTGTACCCACTAATTTTCTTCTATTGACTCAAGTCCTTTTTTGTTTGATTTAATTCATGTCTTTGCTTGTTTTTTCTAGACTCCATGTATGAGTGATATCATACAATGTCTTTCTCCTTCTGACTTAGCTAAACCTAATTCCCTCTAGGTTCATTCATGTTGCTGCAAATTCCATCTTTTTGATAGCTGAGTAGTATTCCACTGTGCATATATACCTCATCTTTATTACACATTCATCTATCGATGGGCTCTTGGGTTGTTTCCAGCTCTTGACTATTGTAAATAACACTACAAGTAACATGGGGATGCAAATATCTCTACAAATCAGTGTAGTTGTGTTTTTAGGGTAAATATTCAGCAGTGGAATAACTGGATCATATGGCAGGCAGGCAGGAAGAGAGAGAAGGAAGAAGCAATTTTTAAAATTTTATTTTATTTCATTTTAATTGTTTCCCCTGGCCCCAGGACGCAAACGTCAGTCCTTGGGATGCATGCGAACTACATTTGGCCAGAGATAGAGGACTCAACCACTACTCCACCAGGGCACACCCTCATTGTTGTTTTCTTTGCATTTCCCTAATAACAAGTGATGCGGAACATCTTTTCATGTGCCTTTCTACCATCCATGTGTTTTGTTTAAGGAAGCGTCTCTTAAAATCTTCTATTTTTTGTTTGTTTTTCTGTTGTTGAGTTTCATGAATTCTTTGTATATTTTGGGTATGAACCCCTTTTCAGATGGATGATGTACAAATGTTTTCTCTAAGTCATGTCTTCATTTTTAATGAGAGTTTCTTTTGCCATGCAGAAGCATTTTAGTTTGATGTAGTCCCCTTTGTTTATTTGGATTTTATTTTCCTTGACATTGGAGTCAGTTCCAGAGCACATCTCTTAGGTTAGCCTCAAGAAGTGTTTAAAGCTTCTTGCCTTTAGAACCTGAGACCCCTGCACTTAGTGAATCACTCCTTCTCTGCACTGAGGAGAGGACTCTGTCCTTCTTTCTGTGGAATTTAATTCTTTGTCCTCCCACTGCCACCATCATGGAAGGAATGACCTGTTCCTTCACAGTGAGGCTCCATCCTGGAAGTCGCCATTGTAGGTAAACTGAGGCTGCCTCTGATTGTGCCCTGTGGATGGTGTGCTATGCCCAGCAAGTCTTTAGGAGGAGGTTCCATTCTCTCCCTGTCTGGGTTTGGGCCCTTGTATCATTTTATGGGTACCAACTTGAGGTGGGACCCCAGTGTGCATGGTTCTCTTGGGAGGCCTTTCCTTCTCTACCTTATTAGTACCTTTACCTGCCCCTCCATCTTCTCCCCATGTACAGTTCACAGTCAGCCCCTAAGTCTCATGTCTGCTTTTTCTCTTCCAGTTCCTTCAGATCCTTCTGGAAAATCACAGAGAGGCAGATGCTAGAAGAGTGGGTGCTGAGGGGCTTTTGTGTTCTGGATCTGGCTTCAAGGGAGACCAAGGCACCCAGCACACTGAGCCTCCAGTGCATCCCTTATGGTTTTGTTGGGCCAAGATTTCCGGAACACACATCTAGAGGTCTTGTCCTCATACCTCCATGATCAAGCCTGCAGTTTTTCAACCTTTTTACTCTCGTGTCCTCAGCTACAGTTTTTCCTCCAGTCTGGCTGGGCCAGTCCATCCACCGACCCCATCTTGCCCTTTGCTTCTATTGCATCTTGCTCAGGCACTTCCCCACCTGCATTGTCATCCCCTGGCCCCCTCCCTCCCCATTCCTTCTCCTGGACATAGCCTACCTGTCCTTCAGAGCTTGCCTACAGTCCCAGCTTCAAAACATCCTCCCGGGCATCGCAGATCTAGAGTGGTCTCAGTCAATGGACCATCTGTTTGGCACCTGCTCGCTTTTTGCCTTATGGACATTTTTTAGTGTAGAATTCTTTAATTTATTGTGTTTTATTTCATGTCATTACTTGGTTGTATGAGACCTCTTGTATATTTTTGTCAAACTTAGGTGCCTATTAAATATTTTTATCTTGAAAGAAAGAACTAAAGCCTGAGGCTATGAGATAGTGTCTCACCCCTTTGTGTTGCCCAGTGACCAGCACTGCTGGGCGCTTGGCAACTTCTTGTCAGTGGACAGACAGGCAGAGTGAGGAAGGGTGGCTATGTGGGATTTTGCTAGGATTGGAATCTGGGCTGAAAGGACTGGCTTACAGAGAAGCAGTTGGATTTAATGTTCTTTGCTTTCATTCTTCCTGGTGGACATATCTCCTCTTCTATACTTAGGTCTTAGGTTCAACTTGGCAGAGAGTGTTTTGACTTTGTGGGGGCCTGGTCACCAGCAGCTGACACAGGACTTTCCCAGTTCCCACAGAGTACTAGATCATGACTCCCCTCTGGATTTTATTATCCTGTCTTCCTCCTTTTGGGGAAAAAAAAAAAAAAAAGCACCTTTTCAGGCAGAAATTAGCATATCCTCTAAGAAAAAGAAAGCAGGTCATGTGTGAAAGACTCTTGGGGAACTGGGCAGGAGAAGAGTCGGTCCACATGCACTTGAAGCACTGTTGTGGCATTTCTGTACAGTCGGCACTTTCCGTTCACAGTGATAGGATGGGAGGCCTCCCTTCTAGGCATCTGTGAAGGCTCCTGCTGTGTGCTGGGGCAGAGGAGCAAGGGGAGGGCCTGCGGGCCCCTCTGGGTCCTGATGAGCTCTGGGTAATGTGGAAGCTGTAGCAGGTGCTCTGAGTCTGGGCGGATGGGCCCCCAGAGCTCACTCTCAGCTCCAATGAGCCCATCTGAGACAAGCACGTGAGACCTTGGCTCTAGTGCACTCACTGTGACCAAGTAAGAGGATGTTACAGTGACCCTGACTGAGATCCTAGGAGAGCTGCTGGGCCATTCCTTCCCATCCTAACCTAAACTTTGAGACATAGATCATCTGAGCCTGACACCACTTTGATCTCGTGCCACCATGTCTTGATGCTTTGATTGAAGGCACGTTCTCTTTCCCCATGGTCTTAGGGACAAGAAGAGTCTCAGATGGTTTTGAAGCCTCTACATTGTTTCCCGCCTGACTCTTTAAACGAGTATTGATCCCCAACTGTTTTTCTTAATGTGAAAAAAGGCAAGAAAATGTTAAAACCAGCAATAAAACTCGACATTCCAGCCACATGACTATTAAAGAATTTTCTTCAGCTGATCCCATAGTCTTTGTACCTTGATCATTATTGTAGCTAATCTACTCTTTTAATTAGTTATGTGTGAATTGACCCTTTGGGGATTACATGTGACAAACAGTAATCCCATATCAGTTTCCTCAGCTGCTCAGCAGGCTTTGGGGCTCCTTGACCCGTTCCATTGATGGTGAAAACTTGGGGAGCAAGTGCTTCAGGAAAGCTCACATTGGGCTCCCCAATTTGAGGCTCATCTGGAACCATCTCCCTTGAGGACAAGGGACACACATCTCTCTCTGTTTCTGGTGCCATGTGTCTGTGCATGTGCAAATGCAAATTGTCAGATGCATGATCACACCATCCAGAGTTGCCTTGTAGCCTCAAATTCTACAGATAGCTCAATTCATAACAGATATCGTCTCTCATATTTTCATAGAAACAGTAAGGAAAAGCAGTAATGGAAGCTTGATTCTATCTCCCAAGTTGTGTTTGTAAAGAATTAAAAAGTTAGACAAGGGTTTCGAAGGCGCTGTGGGTGGAAAGTGAGCCATTCTTGGTGCAGGGCAGCCTACACATGTGGGGGACATGCTTGGAGTGGCGCCCCCTGACGTCACCCCCACGCAGCTGCTGCTCAGGCCTTGCAGGACCCCAGCGACCACGGCTTCAGCCCTGTAAGAGCTCCCGAAAGATCTGGAAGAGGTGAAGGTGCTGATGGAAAAGGCCACTAGAAAAAAAGTACATGATGCTTTTACAGCGGAAAAACGCAAGATTGAGACAGAAGTCAAGAACAAGATGCAGCAGAAAGCGCCAGCTGCTGTGGTTGCTCCCATTACAACAGGATACACAATGAAAATCAGTAATCATGGATGGGTCAGTCAATAAGTTTATGAAAATCGACATTACCTTCACTGTAGCTCACCAGGCGCCCCCTGAGAATGTGCAGGTACATTTCACAGAAAGGTCATTTGATCTTCTGGTAAAGAATCTGCATAGAAAGAGTTACTCTATAATGTGAACAATTTCTTGAAGCCCTTTTCTGTGGAAGGCAGTTCAAAAAAGGTCAAGACTGATACCGTTCTTACGCAGAAAGCTGAAAACATGGTGTGAATACCCGACTCAGGTTGCAAATGAGCCCAGAAAGGAAAGCCCTCTGACAGAGCTGAAGCAGGTCCTAGTGAGGGATTCATGAATGTTCTAAAGAAAATCTGTGAAGATGGAGATGATATGAAGCAAACCATTAGTAAAGCCTGGGTGGAATCAAGAGAGAAGCAAGCCAAGGGAGACACAGAGTTTTGATACTTGAAAGTCCTTTTGAGACCTGATGTGGAAACACGTTTCCAGTAAGGAAATGTTGGTGAGTTGCACGTGTATATTTGACAGATAGCTATTTACGCAGCCTTCTAAGGAAAGGTGCTGTATTCTGTGTCCTGCTGGAAGTTTCATTTAAATAAGACATGCATATTAAACATAATCCTCCAAAGATGCTTTCCTGAGTGCCTGGTCATTTGTTCAAGAAAGGATATTACATTCTCGTGTGAAATTTAAAAAGCAGTCTTGCCTACATAAAAATGCCACACTGTGATTTTGTTCAACTGACAGAAAACAGATTTTTGCCTACTTTTAAGTTCTTGACACCAGCTCCCAGCAGTGTAAGAATAAATTAAAATAAAACCTACATTTTTGCATAAAAGGAATTAGAAGTTAATTTTACTTTGTTTTCATTGGGGACATGGAATATCCCAGCATGAAGAACCAAAAATTGTTCTAACAAACCAAACCTTCAGAGCTTCCTTGCCTTACTGATCTATTTCAGCAAAAGTCACTAATTTTCTGCATATTCCAAGTTACACATCGAGTTTGCTCCCATCAGGGCACCTGTGATGGAGAGACCATTTCTTTGGCATCTGTGAGAGAGAAAAGATAGATGATAAAAGGAGCAAAGCAAATGCACTTGCAATGCTGTCAGTCTTTTGGATTTAATTTCAGAAGGGTAAAAGGAACAAGCCAACGATAACGTGCGACAGCTTGGATGCATCACAGACGCATCATGCTTAGTCAAAGAAGCCAGTCTCAAAATGTTCCATACTGTACGATTCCGTTTTGGGGACATTCGCGAAAAGAGGACGGCAGTGCTGGAGAACAGAGCCACAGTTGCCAGGGGCGGGGGCGTGTGTGACTACAAAGGAACAGCTCTGGGGAGGCTTTTGGGTGCGAAGAAACTATTCTGTATCCTGGTAAGGTGGTGGTTCTGGGAATCTATATGTTTTTGTCAAAACTCATGGACCTGTGCACCAAAAACAAATCTGATTTCTGCATGATAATTATAAAAAAAAATACCAGTGCCTGGATGGTACCAGTGACTGGCATCAGATTCAGTTTGGTCACTTACTGTCTGGGAAGAAACTTCCTCCTTGCTGAGATCCTGGGCCTGAGGCTCACTTCCAAGTCCTGTGTGTCATGTTCAGCTGACAGTCCCCAGGATGCCTACAGGGTTTCCATGGGGAGCTGGCACCTCTGCTGCAGATCTACCCTTATCTGCATGAAGGCTGCAAGCTTGGGTGAGTTCTTGGAGCTGCTCTTAGGATTTCCTTTTGGAAATGTCTATGTGAAATGGTTAAGTTTTGAACAATAGTTGCTGTTCAACTGTTAATTTATTCCTTTGAAATATGTTCTTCTCTGAAGACATGCGTGAGTTTGCGGACGCTTCTTCCTTTCCCTCTTCCCAGGAAGTGACTCCACCATCTTCTCACTTGTTGGCATTTGAAACCCAGGGTTGATCCTGTCATCTCTTCCCACTTTTACTTGAGGTACCTTGTCCTGCATATTCTCTCTCCTGAATGTTCTCCACATCGGCCCATTGCTCTCTATCACATGCTGTCACTTCAGCGCCTGCCACCAACCCCGTGTTCTACCCTTCAATCAAAGGGATCTTTCTGACACTCATGTCTCATCATATCAAATCTGGCCATGCTCTCATTGCTTTAGAATAGAGTCCAGACTCCTTGACATGGTATCCAGTTTTGCTCTGTTTTTCTTCTCCAGCTTGGTTCCCTTACTCACTTGACTCCAGCTCTCAGATCTCTTCCAGCCCCTTGAATGGGTTCTGTTCACTCCTGCCGCTGGGCCTTGACATAATGCTGTTTCCCACACTTGAACTCACAACCCTCCGTCCCTGCAACCACACAGTATTTGTCTGGCAAATGTGCTGCTCTCACTTTTTTCTGGGCTGAGCATCCCTCCTTCCTGGCCTGAAGTCTCCTGTCCTTCTACTCTCACACCTGCCACCCCTGTGTCATAATTATGCCCAGATCTCTGTGCACACGACCTTCCCTGTGTTGCCATTATGTGGGCACCTGGCACCTAGAGATGGAAGGTGCTGTGGAAACATTTTATGATGAATGAACAGTCAGCCAGTGACCAACAGGAATCTAATGACTTCGAGGTGCAGGCTTTCTAATTGCCTGCAATCTGATCAGGAAAATGACTGTTGAAATACTTGAATAACTGTCTTAAACCATGTGATGTGGACTCCAGATGCTGCCAAGGGAGGGCACAGGAACTGAAGGAATTTTGGAGAAAGTTTCCCAGAACTCATTTCCCCAGAATCATTTCTCTCCCTATCTTCTCAGAGACTGTAGTTTCTTGCCTTCTCACATTGTGCAGATTGCTGTCTGCTTACCAGAGTGGAGCTGAGAGGCCCCACCATGCCTGTCTGTGGGAGACTTTAGCCCGTTGGCCCTCTGTCAGATCTCAGGGGAAATCACATCTCCTGCTCTTGTATGTGACCACTATGTTCAGTGTTTCCCTCTCCACCCCGCCGTACGTGTGCTGCAGTCTTGCTGCAGCTTTGCTCTAATTCAGGTTGAAACACCTCCCCATTTGACATCCCTTGAGCTCTCCCTCTCCTATAGCCAAACCGTTTATAGATGCGCTGGGGGAAGGGCTTGTTCTCTTCCTTCCCCCTCTTCCTGCTTTCTTTCCTCCCCCTAGACCCCAAAAGATGGCTTTCCACTAGGAAGACACAGTGTCTTGACTCAAAGTTTGAGCATGGGTATTACTGATTGGAACCTTTGGTGACCTCTGAAAGACATGTGTGTCTCATGGCTTGTCCCGGAGCTCCGGCTGGGAGTGCCTGTGCTCATCTCCTTTTGTCAGGATTTCTGCTCTGTTTTGTGCCTCTAGCTGCTGTGCTCCGGCTCTAGACTCAGATGGAAGGAGGAGGCAGGCTGGGTGAGCCCCCTGCTCTAGCAGGTCCCTGCTGCCCTCTGGGCAGGGGAGGGGACATGTAGCTCATGCACAGGGCTGGGCTCAGCCACTCTCAAGCTGAGTCAGCCTGCGTGTCCCTTCTCAGAGTTCCTTTGGGGAAGTTATGCTCTGTATCTCACAGCCATCAAGAGTGCCACCCCCACCCAAGCAGAAGGGCCACAGAGAGATGACAGGCTCTTCCATTTTTACAGTTCTGCCAGGGCTGAGGGTACCTACTCTTTGTGCGAAGCTTTGTCTGACTTCCTGACTGAAAACAAACCACCAGGAACTGGGAAGCCTGTGGTCTCAGTGTGCAGATACTGCCTATGTGGCAGGGCCCTTCATTTGTCCTGGTTCCCCACCAACCAGCTCATGTGGCACAGGGACAGGACACTGACTTGTATGGGTCTCTGTTTTTTCATTTCTCAAATGAGGGGTTGGGGTATGATGATCACGGTGATTCTGTCAAAAAAGTTGATCTAATGTCATTATTGTTAGAATTCAGAATGGTAGACTTGTCTTCAGATGATGGAGGCACATTCATTTTCCTCCCTTCTTGGGTCCCAGTGGAATCATAAATAAAATAAACAGCAGTGTGCCATTACAGCATTCTCAGGGAACTAGAAATGCAGAGGACTCTCTAGAAGGTAAAAACAGTTGTCAAGCAAACCAGAGCAGAGGTCGCTAGAACTTAAAGCCCTGGAGAGACAAGGACTCCTTCCTGGGAGTGCTAGAGAAGCTCTGAGCTTCATGTGGTTAAACACAAAGCATTAGAAGAGTCCCTGTGACATACTGCAGAGTAGCCCAGGGAAGATGCTGCCTCCTTAAAACCCTGAGAGCACTCACTGAGGAAAATCTGTAGTCTCCCAGCCATGGTGTTGGGACCTGGGAGAGAATCATTGCATAGCCCGATGTGAATTGGAGCTTTGAACAGACATATTGGAGATCAGGTGATGCTGTCCAGGAGTAAAAGATGTCACATGCTCTGCACCCAAAATGAAGCTAACTTATGTTTGGCAGTTGTGAGAGAGCCCCAGGAGGTCACCTTGTCCTACCTACCTAACCAGCGTCACAGTCAACCTCCCACCCAAAGGAGAGGCACAGGGGGAATACATTACAGCAAAATTCCTGAACTGTAAAGGTAAGAGAAATACTGCTAAAGCTTCTGGAAAGAAAAAGCAGGTTGTCAGAAAAGAACAGAATCAGACTAGCAGCAGACTTGTCATCAGTGCCACTTGAAGCTAGAGTAATGCCCCATCAACCAAGTTCTGGGGGAAATCATTTCCAACCTAGAGTACTCAGGTGTTAATCAGGTGTGTGGACTAATGTAGAGCTTCTTGAGCCTGGAGGAGCTCAGAATTTGTTGTTGTTGTTTTTTTTCATGTCTTTATTTTATTACCTTAGTAGATATCAGTATTAAAGATATATCTACGACGTCTAATATCCAGCCCTAGTCAGATTCTCCTGATGTCTTAATTGAATCAGAATCCAAACTATGACTCAGCATTACATTTGCATCATGGACTTTTTGTCTTATTTCGTCTATAATCCAGAGCTAATCTGCTCTTTCTTCCCTTCCCATGTTATTTTTTTCCTTTCATGCCATTGGTTGGTTGCAGAAATTGGGTCAGGTATTCTGTGGAATAACCAGCTTTCTGTGTTTGTCCATGTGTGACCTTGTAAAATCATTTAACCTCTACATTCATCCTCTTGTTAAAAAAAAACTAACTTGCTTGGAAGCTTGAATCAAGTGAACATCAGTTTTTGTTTTTGTTTTGAGAGATGGACAAGAATACTGAATAAAGAATGCTGTATGTGCCCCATAGAGTCATACAATGTTGGTTGTCCTGCTTTAAAAAAATTTATTAAACAAAATAAAAGCCCAGCACCTGAACCCCCTCAGCCCCTGCTCCCAACTTTGTCCCCATTAGTGACCACTTTTACATCCTGTTTGGAAAAAAATGTATGAATCACTCAAAGAAGTCATTCATATAAATAAAATGAAACAAAAATCCAACAATAAAATAAGGTAAAGAAACACTGACAGCTAATGATTCGAAAGTGAAAAAGGCTGGAGAAAAGTGGAATTATTTTTGCTTGGTTTTCCCCTGGCCAGTCTTGATCCTAGGTTTGTGGGCTTCCCATAGTCTTCATCTTAACTGCCTCCATCACCTGTGGATGTGTCACTCTGGAAATGGTTTTATAGAAATTGAGGCCTTTTCAGGTCCAGTTTCCATACTACAACATATCATCAACCTCCACTCCTGGACAGTGACCTCTCTTGCTCAGGTGTTTTGCTTCTGCCTCTTCACTGTCTCTCTGGCTCCAGTGGCCTAGGATGGGTGGAGAGTGGGCACTGACTCAGGGTGGCTTGGGCACTGTTGAAAAGAGCAAACCCATTGCTTCCAAACCCTGGCTGCATGTTGGAGTCACCTGGGGACCTTTAACACAGTCTGATACCCAAGCTGTCTCCATGCTAACTACAGCAGACTCTCCAGGGACAAGGGGTGATACCCAGTTGATTCCACTGTGCAGTCCATGAAAGTTAGGGGAATTCAGGTGGACATGAGGATTCAGAGTCTTGGCTAGGTCCCTGCTGATGGCATAGGCCTCCTCAGTGAAAGAAACTTATTCACACTGAGGTGAAAAATAGACTTGGGAGACTTTTTTTTTCTTTTCGATTATCTTTTAATTACATGCTCATACAAATCTGGCTCAGGCAACATTACTTTCTCATTTATCTGTATGTGCCTCTGAATATGTCTATAGAATAAGCTCTTGGAAGTGGAGTTGCTGTGGCGTAGGGTGAGTATATTGAAGGTTTTGATACAAACTGCAAATGGACTGCTACAAAGCTCCCTGTTCTTACCAAGATTCAGCCATTTCTCTTGAAGAAATGCTCTGTAGAGAGCTACAGGCCTTTGGTTAATTTCCAGAGTTCTGAGAAAGTTGATTCTTTTTCTTTTGCCAGTTTTCTCGTTGCTTTTATGGAGAGACTTCTTTGGAGGTCCTTATTCTGCCTTTTTGCTGATGTCACTTGCTCTTGTTTGTATTAGTGTAAGTGTTTTGAATCACATCGAAATCTTTGGTATCATCATACTTGCTTAGGTAAGAGGGCTCAACTTTGTCACTGGTTCACTGTGTCCCAGTGCGAGTTACAGAACCTGTCCACTTGCTTCTGTTGCTTAAAAAATGGTTGGTTGCCAAGTGAAAGCTCCAGATTTTTTAAATGGGATTGTATTAAGATTTTTAAGTTATCAGAGAACATTGCATCATAACATTACATAGGTTTAAGGTTTGCATGCTTGTCAAACAACAGCTGTGTATGATAAGTTTATCACCAACAATCCAATTCTCTCCTTCACCATATGAGTGACCCCTTTTACCTGATTTTTGCCCACTCTCCTTCCCCCTTCTCTACCAATAACCGGTAATTTGATTCTTTAGGCTAAAAGTCTGTTTTTGTTTGATTTGGTTAATTCATTGGTATGTTTGGTTTCTTCATGTGCCACATGAGTGAAATCATATGATGTTTGTCATTTTTCTTTGACTCACCTCACTAAGCAAAATAACTTTTTGGTTTCCATGTTATTGTTGCAAATGGCAGGATTTCATCTTTTTAAGTAGCTGGAGAGTATTCCATTATATGTATCTGTAACTCATCATCTTTATCCACTCATTTTTCAGTGGTCATGTTTTGATGATAATTTCTTTTGCTGTGCAAAATATTTTTAGTTTGATGGAGTCCTAATTGTTTATTTTAGCTTCTGTTTCCCTTGACCTTGGAGTTCCCAAAGATATGTCTAAGGCTGATGTCAAAGAATGTATGGTCTATGTTTTCTTCTACGTGTTTTGTATTTTCAGTTCTTATATCCAAGTTTTAATCTATTTTGAATTAACTTTTATGTATGATGCTATAGAGTGACCTATTTTCCCTAGTACCATTTATTGAAGAGACTGTCCTTGATCCATTGTATGCTTATGGCTCTTTTGTCATAAATTTATTGTCTTTATATGTGTGGGTTTATTTCTGAGCCATCACTTATATTCCATTGATCTGTATGTGTTTTTCTGTTCTAATACCATGATGATTTGATCACTGTTGCTTCGTAGTAGAGTTCAAAGTCAGGGAGCATGGCACCTCCATTTTTGTTCTTTTTTAAAAAAAATCTCAGGATTGCTTTAGTTATTGAGAGTCTTATAGTTCTAAATAAGTTTCATGATCTCTTGTACTATTTCTGTGAGGAATATCATTGGGGTTTTGATGGAGATTACAAGAAATCTGTACATATTTTAGGTAATATGGTCATTTTAACAATGTCAATTCTTCAAAAAAAAAAAGCTCTTTTTTTAACCTCCTCTGAAATTCAAAGCTTCTAAACATAATAGTTTCCTCTGCATTTTCAATTCTTCATGCAGCTCTACCTGAGTTAAGTTTTAATTCCTATCACATCCTGTCAATCATATTTTTGTGACGAAAATTCCATTCTGAATTTTAAGTATTCTTCCAGGCACATCATATGGTTTTTAGCTGTTATTTATTCCTGCTGAGAAACCTTTAAAATGCAGTTGCTATGTATTTTACCACAATTTTTTTAAAGGCAATGCCCCCCACCTGCCACCTTATTCACCTTTTTTTTTTAATCAGCAACTTACCATGAATTTGGAGGAGAGGCTTTTAAGTTGTTCCTTGTACAGGGTAATGATATCCAAGACTGGGGGTAACATACATTACCTGAGTCATACATTTCATGCCTTTCACAGGTGCTGCAGAATTGACTCCATCCACAGATTCACTGTCCCTACAGTATCATCTCTATAAACTTCAGCCCCTCCATTTGGACTTCAGCTTCCCTCTGATGAGCCTGTAGTTCAGGCAGCTACTTGCCGTGGACGCATGCCCTCTTTCCACTGGGGTCTTTCTGTGCCAGGGGCCCACACTCCCCTCCTTGTGAGGTGAAGCCAACTCAGTGGTCTCTTGTTTCTGGGGCTCGGGAAAAGGGTACAGGATCTGGTGCCACTCTCCAGAGGCCAGGATCATCCTGCTGATGGACAGGGTCTACTGCTGGACATGCATAGAGCCAACAACATGGTACTGGGTTTATGGGAATAGAAAGGGTTTTAGTTCAAGTGTAAAGGAGCATGAAAACGAGGCAGAACTTCTCAAATCTGTCTCTCATACCTGGGGGTTAGGACACACTTTTAAAGCTATTAAAGAGTTTTGGGATGAGGAGGTAGAGGGTAGGGCTGTGATCATCTAAGGCACCTGCCACTTTTTATTAGTTTTGTTGGTTGTGTTGTTTGAGATCCTCAGGAGAACAAGGGCCTGACATGAGCACCTGTGCTTGGGCCTGTGCTCGTAGTTCCCCTTCAGTGACTCTTTCAAACTAGGGGGCTCTAGTTCATTGTTAAGCTCAGCCACTTCTGTTCAAAACTGCTTTCAAAACTCGAAAGGGAATGCAGTCAAACCTTCCTGGCTTCAAATGCAAACAAAAGAATATCACTCCCATTTTTTGGTGCATGCAAGTGGAGATCAGAGCATCACCCTGCTTCTCTTTCCCCTGCAGTGGCACTGAGTGGCAGTGGTGGGTCAGGGTCATCCTGGGGCTGAGGCCAGGCAGCTGGCCTACAGTCACTGTGGGAGGGTGTGGGGCTCACCAGCTGCACCCCTTTTCACCTGCTTCCAGCCTGGTGTGTTCCTTCGCTGTGCACTGGTGTGTGCTAGGTCCCTGGCTCCGTCTGGTCTTTGCTGCTGTCCCTCTCCTGACTCTGTGAGCCGTGCGGGCCTCTTGGACCTCTTGAGTCGTTTGACCAGTGCAGAGAATCTGCTGCTGATCTGGGGTCTCTTGGGCTCAGAGCTGTTCATCTCTGGCAGCAGGTGGCAGGTGTCTGTTGCATGCAGCCCGGGCCTCTTTGGCACCAGGTGGTGCTCACCCACAGTGCCACCTGCTGGTCTGTGTCTCCAGGTGGATTGGGCCCCGGGGGTCAGCCAACCCTGCCTCCAGCACAGACCGCTCCCCAGCCATGGATCATCTCCTGTGGGCGGCACTATTTCCAAATACCAGTGAGTTAGGTATGGGACAGCCAGAGCAGGCCTGTGCGGAGGCAGTGTGGGTGGGCTGCACATGTGCTGCATTCTGAGATGCCAAAAATAACGGTGAGCAATGGGCCTTCCCAGCAGCGCCATGCTTCCTTTATGCATTACATCATCGCCTTCGGTTCCTCACAGCAGTCCTTAGAACAGGTTCCGATGGGCGAGAAACTGAGGCCCGCCTGGTGAGCGTCAACCAGGATTTCAGTGCAGGCAGCAACTGGGAGCTCTTTCCATTCTAAGCGAACCCGGGGTTCTCTCTCCGTTTGGATGTAGAGCTTCTGGTTCATCACGCACATTGTGTGCTCTTAGTGTGGTGCAAGCCTGCTCTTCCCCAGGTGATGTGGAGCCAGAGTGATGACGCTGCTCCCGTCAAGAGCCTGCTGTGAGCCTACTGCCAGCACGGGCTCCCCACACACAGGACCCAGCTACCAGTGCAAGTGCCTGAGAAACTGCTAGATTTCCCTGTAACTTGGCTTCATTTCTTATTTGAACCCCCAGGGTGCATGGCCTCCAGCTCTAATCTCAATCTACGTGGTATTTCTTCCAGCCCTCAGCACCCAGTAGGAAGCACCGAGCTGTGGGGCTTGGGATCTGGATGGGAGAGACACTGCAGGTCCTCCCAGCTCTCTGTTCATTCCATCAGAACCTCCATCTGCCCCTCTCTGGGCAGTGTTGCTTGTGGTGGGTATTGGGTTTTTCCTGGTTGTGTCCCTTTGAGTTTGGACCTTCCCATGCCACCCACCCCCGAAACACAGGAGTCGTTCTTCTGTTTTCCTTCTGGGAGATGTCTATGGCTGGCTTTCCTTTTCTTTTTCTACTCTAGGATCTTGCTGGCACTACCCAGTTCTACCGGGGTCTGTCTCACTCTAAGTTCTTTGTTCTTCATCTTTGCTAGATGTTTCTCACCAAATGATGGACAAGGTCATCAGGACACACTGAGCATATGCAGGGACTGGGGCAGAGCTTGGAGATCGCTTATTTTGCTTTTTTTGAGCTGTTCAAAGGTGACAGAGGGCTACAGAGGGAGCCTGCCTCTGTCTTGTGTAAATCTCCAATGAGCAGACTCTTCTTTACAGATATCTTCCTTATTCTCAGCCTGTCCTAGTGGTAATGCCCTGAAAGTGTACCAACCCCCTTTGTCCTATAGATCTAAAAACAGAACCAAACGAAGCGTGTCCAGGCAGCTCCAGAGGGTTCACATGGTTTGCCATCACTCATCCAGGCTCTCTTTGCCCAGGGATTTAGTTGGGACTCTTTTCTTTTGCAAATAGTCTTGCAGAGGCTTGTTGGACAGTCACGGAGTGTTGACTTCAGGAACAGGTGGATCCAGGACACTGAGCAGTCCCCAGGTGTAGTCAGTTTCTTCTCTTCATTTCTTGGTGCTTTTCTCTCTAGACTCACATCCTCCCAAACCCAACAGAAAAGAGTCTTTTTCAACAATTTCACAAAAGCCTCAAGCCTTACTCTCCTTGACCTGAAATGAGTCACATGCCTGAAATGAGTCTTGCCAGGGTGGAGCTGCGTTGACCTGCTCAGGCTGGGCCAGGTCTGTAGTGCCTTTGTGGAGCACCCTGTATCTGAAGAGGCAGGCCTTGGCACTGGGTATCTGGGTTTCAGTGAACAGTTTCCATCCCCATTGGAAGAGTAACACCCTCTGCTCAAGAGTGCCTGGAAATGGCATTGTCTGTGCTGCTGATTTCAAGTGGCATGGAGGCTAAATGCTCTTTAAGTCCTGAATAGGGTCCTGTTCCTGGGAGGCTGCAGTCCCTCAATCCTCCTTTCTTCAACCTTCAGCGACACAAAGGAAAACCTTTCCTTGTG
Organism: Solenodon paradoxus; assembly: GCA_004363575.1. NCBI lineage: Eukaryota > Metazoa > Chordata > Mammalia > Eulipotyphla > Solenodontidae > Solenodon > Solenodon paradoxus. The sequence continues at coordinate 9,100 of RJWH01008833.1, read as the reverse complement.
AAGAGATTGCAGCATTATTTCTGCAATGCAGCAAATTTCTGAGCTATTGGTCCCCACCCTACTCCAATTTTGTGTTGTGTATGATTACCCCTGTGGTGCCCAGACTCTCCCTGGGGACTGGAAGGCATCCTGCCCGCTCCTAGGGAACTCCAGCTGTCCACCTTCTGGGACAGCTCTCCGAGTCTGTATTGTAAGACTGGATCAAAGGGGGACTGGGTCAAAGTGAAGAGCCCCCATCTCCCAACAGTGGTGCTGTAGGGTCCAGCCCCCCCCACACCATGTATGGACGGGGCACACTGGGGACCATGCATGTGTCCCTGCCAGGATGTGAAGGCACCAAGCTTGCAGCAGCTCCTTTTCCTTGCAGTTGAGCAATGTGCCCTTATACACGGGGAGTGTTCCCACAGGTGTCTCAACCGAGATACCTAATGATGACATGAGGGCCATACTCAAAGGCCTTGATCGACTTCTGAAACAGCTCTTCTCTGCCTTTGCTGCTTTTGAATTCAACTAGGGGGCAGGGAGTATTAAAAAATCCTAAAATCTGGGACTCCTTGCCAGCCATTGGGCAGGGATCTGATCTCAATATTGTGAGTTTTAAAAGTTCCCTAGGTGATTCTGATATGCAACTAATGCAGAACAGACCTAAAGCAGCTATTCTCAAACTTTAACATGCAAAGGAGCTACCTTGTAATCCTCCAGTGTGGGTTCTGAGTCTATAGGTTGCTTGTAGCCTGAGGGTCTGCTCCTCTAACTAGCCCCCAAATGGTGCTGGAGCTACGAGTCCCCAGGCTGCTCTCAGTAACGGAGGAAGTGGCCTTCTGTCAATCCCCAGGTGGGTGGCCCCATCAGGCTGGGCCTGTTTGCCATCACAGACTCCATCTTACTAGGCTGCCCTAGTAAGCAGAGCCACCACCTCCCCAGAGACACATCTGCCCACTGGGTGTCAGGCCCATGGGAGAGGTCAGCCCCAGAGCCATTAGGATCCCCGGGGGTGTCCCTGACTGCCGGCCTGAGGGTGGGCTCACCCGGAGTGTGGTACCAGTTCTCTAGGTTGGTCTCCCTCTCAGCTCCCCAAGCTTTTCTGTGAAAGTTAGCAAGTTGTCCTTCAGCCTTGGGGCCCCCCAGTAGCAATCAGTAGGGACAGCGGTGTCCTCCTCATATGTATTGTGGTGGGTGTACAACATTCTGTCCCAACGCTGCCTGACCCAGCTGCCACAGAGCTTGGCCGCAGGGCTTTGTGTCTCTGAATGTTCACCAGGCACTCAGTGCTGCATTCAGAGTCACCTTTTGCTGCAGCATCCTTACCTTCCAAGAGAAATTCAAGAGACCCATCTTCTAAGAGATGTAGACAGAAGGGAGCCTCCAGCTGTGCAGCCATCTGACCTAGCTGTCAGAGAACTGAAAATCCTGGTACTAACTTTGGAGCTGGCACCCTGCCAGCAGGCTCTGAAACAGGAGTCTGCAACCCTCACGCTCCACTGTCCCCCTCTGCTGGTGCCGACTGCCACTGCTGACTGTGTGTTTGATAGAGAAGTGATCAGCTGTATTGATTTTGTTGCCAAAGGCATCATAATCTAATTGAGAGACCAGCTCTGACCCATGAGACAATGCAGAAATCATTAAGTGCGCAATATCCACCTCCATGGAAATATTTAATAGGAACTTTGCCCCTTTTGTAAGGCCTTTAAAATACAGAGGCTGAAATACTTTGGAATGTTAGTTTTCATATAAGCAAGCCAAGGGTATGTTCATATTGTTCCATGTCCTTATTCTCCCAATGTGATGCCTCTGAATTACAAAAAAGGGATATTTATGTCAGGCACAAGCAACCCCCACATCTGAATCACTCAGAAGCACGTTGTCAGAGAATCTAACCAAATGGCTCAAATAAAATCAGCTGTTTGAGCATTTGTTTTTCTTAAATACTCGGAAGAAAGTTAATAAAGTGAAAGACCTTACTAAAAGGGATTTTATGTGCTTGTCCTCTAGTGAGTGCTGCACTTGGATTTTATAAGAATAGGTGATGAGACTCACTCATTCAAAAAATATTTACCCAGCACCAACTGCGCATAGGTCTTAAGGCTGCAAAGATGAAAAGAACTTATGTCTGATCTCAAGAAACTCAAAATTTAGGAGAAGAGATGTGTAATAATGCAGTGTGCAGGCAGGTGCCCAGGGGAAGGCTGCAGGGTGCCCAGCAGGTACAAAACTTCCCTGAGGCTGGGGTGCCTGGGTGCGGGGATGAGGTGAAGGGTAGGCATTCTCCAGGGAAGCAGATGTTCAGAGTATCAGGTGAGGCTGCAGGTTGGGGGATGGGCCAGCCAGAGAGGCTTGTGTGTCATTACCATTGCCACTTCATTTTCTGGGTCACAAACAAGCTATATATTGAGAGTTATACTTTGAAGATGTGTGTGTGTGTACATGTATGTATATATTTTTTGAATAGTCTAAATTTTGTATTTAATTCAGGACTTATACATGAGATTATACATTTCCAAAAGAAGATAACAAAATATCACTATATCACTATATGAACTAAAAACTGGAAAGTGGATCTTTACAATGGAGCTACTTAGCAGTCACCATTATAACGAAGGGATACCTTTTGGCACCTTTGATACTGGGAAAGCTCAGCATTAGATGCTTTTTAATATACGTAATATCACCTGTGAAGCATTCTTGCCAAAAAGTCTGAAACCCAAGACAATCTCCAGGTTTAATATCAAGTTTACCAGAACTATGAAGATTAAGAAAGCGTGCAAATAAACATTCCACAATGAAAGAATTTCTAAAAACCAGACTATCAGGGCATTCCTTCAGACAAGTTCCCTATATTTTCACAAAGACAAAAGCATACTGTCCATGTAGAATGAGTTAGGATGTGTTCCCTCCTTTTCAATTTTTGTAAAACTTAGAGAATGACTGGTATAAATTCTTCTTTTACTGACTTGTAGAATTCCTCAGTAAAACTATCAGGTCCCAAACTTTCTTTGTCGGGAGGTTTTTGATTGTTAACTCATTTTCCTAAGTAGTTATGCTTTTATTAAGATTTTATTTTCTTTGTGACTTGGTAGGTTTTGTGTCTAGGAATTTCTCCTTTCATGTAGGTTATTTTATTTGTGGTCGTACAGTGGTCCCTAGTACTTGTCTATAATCATTTTTATTGCTATAGAATTTCTGCTTATGTCATCGTATTTATTTCTGATCGTATTTTTTTCTTAGTTCATCTAGAGAAAGGTTTGCCAATTTTGTTGATCTTTTCAAACAACTAATTTTTCATTATTATTTTTCATTTATCTCTTTATCTTTGCTCTAAAGTTTATTTACTTCTTCCAGTTTTGAATTAGGCTTGTTCTTTGCCTAGCTCCTGAATTCGTAAACTGATTTGAGATCTTTCTTGTTTTTTAATGTGAGCAGTGATAGCTATACATTTATTTCCCCCTTAGCACTACTTTTCCTGCATCCTGTGAGTGTAAGTATGTTGTGTTATTGCTTTCTTTTATCTGAGTGTTTCTAATTTCCCAAGTGATTTTATCTTTCCCTGTTACTGATTTATATCAATTTTTATATACATTGTGGTCAAACAAGATACTTTGTAAGGTGTCTACCTTTTAAAAATCTATTGAGGACTTATAGTTTGCATCCATTCAAACTCTTCTGAAAAATGTCAGATGTGCACTTGCAAAGAATGTGTGTTCTGAAACCAGATAAAAATAATGTAAAAAAGGACAGATCGATATTCTCTAACATTGATGTAAAAATCCTCAACAAAATACACACCAAACTCAGCAGTATATTACAAGAATTGTGCAACATGATCAATGGATTTTATTCTTGGAATATCAGACTAGTCCAACCTCTGAATATAGATCAATGTAATACATCACATTAACAGAATGAAGGGAAAAATCACATCACCATCCTGAGTGATGCAGGAATTTGACAACATTCAACACACTTTAATAATAAAAATGTTCAATAAACCAGGAATAGAAAGAAACTGTCTCAAAATAATGAAACCCAGATATGCAAAGCCTATAACAAGCCTCATGCTCAATTCTATAAAACTGAAAGCTGCTCCTTTGGGATCATGAACAAGACAGGTTGCCTGCTTCTGCCATTTCTGTTCAACATAGTGCTAGCAGTCATAACCAGAGCAGTTAGACAAGAGAAAAAGAAGCACAAGGCATCCCAACTGGAAAGGAATAAGTAAAATTATGCTGTGATCATTTATGCAGAAAACCCTAAGATTCCACACCAAAAAATCTGTTAGAACTAATAAGCAAATTCAACAATGTATCAGGATACAAGGTCAACATGCAAAAACCAGTTGTACTTGACTATGCTAAGAGAATAACCTGAAAAGGAAATTGATAAATCAATTCTATATGTAATAGTATCAGAAAGAATAGAACAATAGAACCAATTTAACCAGGGAGGCCAAAGACTTTATAAAGCATTTCCAAATTCTATTAAAAGGCATAAATACATGAAAAGACACCCCAAATTGAAAGCATATTTTCAATATAGCGTATTCTCAGATCACACATGTTTTTATATGTTGGCTAACTAAAGCATCCTCACCAAAGAAGAATCTTGTGCCAATTTTTAGAGATGTTTATTTTTCAGAAGTAACTAAATAGACTGTTACAGATCAGAGGCCTAACTACTTATATAATAATTGAGATGGAGGTCTAGAGAGGGAAATGATTTGTTCTGCATCACTCAGCTCCCTAGGAGCTAGCTAGTGGTAAAGCCAATGTTAGAACCCCCTTCTAAAGATTTATTGCTGTTTCTACTAATGGCATCTGTAGGCTTCTTAGCTAAGTGCTGCTCAAAGCAACTGGCAGCAGTTACCAGATTTCTTCCTGTGTGTTGAGCAATTCTAAGAATGGTGCTGCGGTTGATTATTGATGTCTGGTAGGGGCAACAGTTATGGTCAGTGTTGGCCTTTTGCCTTGTGTTTCCCTGTGGCAATAAAAAGGAAGCAGCAGAAAAAACAGAGACTGGTTAGTGATACCTTGAAAAAGTAGACTTCCAGTGTATTCATTTAAATCAGTAACCATTTATTGGGGTTGAACACATGCTCTCAATGCTGTGAACACAAAGCGACATTCCTATAGCCCAGCGCTTACTAAACTCACAGTCGCAGGGAAAAGCTGTGCTTTGTGAGGAGCATCACTAGCTCGTAGGGATGGGAAAAGTACAAAATGTGATTGAGCAGTAGATCTATACTCTGCTGTGCATTTGTACTGTTGAAATAAACTATTTTTAAGTTAACTTAAGAGCTAACTTAATGTTGTTTTTAGTTACTGAACTAACAAGGTGACTTTAGACCTTTAAAGGCATCTGAATATTACCTTTATTTTTACTGAAAAAATTTAAAAAAAAAGACAGATAAATGCAAGCATAGAATTTGTTTTTAGTAACTTTACAGTTTGCTTAAATCTTCACATGCAACTCTAAACCCGAATATTCTTCCAGGTCAGGGAGATTGCTGGAGCACCCCAGTTTTTACACCCAAGTATGGGGAACCAGTTTGAAGGCTTGCGGTATACCCTGGGATCAGGCTGGCTGATGGAAAGTCTCAGAGTTGACCAGGAGGCACTTGAGCAGGCAGGCCAGCCACACTATGTGCATACCCAAAGGGCGAGTGCTTCGCTGCAGCTTCTACGTAATCAGACCTCCTAAGTGCCGTTGACCAGGAGCCGATATGTAATTTTGTTAGCTGCCCTAGTCCTGTTGTGTTTTTTGGGTTTTTTTCTAAATCAGTGTAGGTATTTACTCTGTGCAGCACCTCTTTTGTTACTGTCCTCGGTGCTTATGCCCATTTTTAAGTCTCCTGTACCCTGCTGTTTCCCAGGGATTTTTGATGCCCTGTGTGTCATTTATGTCTCTGCGTCTTACTCCTTAGGCCATATGGCCATGAGCGCAGATTTTCCCAGTGTCCACCAGATGATAGAATGTGGGGATAATAGCCCACGTCTCGGCTTCTCTGTTCCCTGCTGCTCTCTCCCTGTCATTGAGACCTTCACCTCTTCACAAGTGAGTACCTATATTGGTCGTTGGGCTTTTTATATTACTTTGGGATGTTAAGCAAGAATAGGACAAATGTGACAGGTACCTCTTATAAAGGTTAACTTTGAACAGCACAACAAAGGAAGATTATAAAGCTATCTAACTCACTTCTGACCATTGTAAATAGCTACTCTAAGAAATGTAAGGACTCCGCTGGGCTTTGGAACCAAAATTGGTTTGAATGCCTTTAAAGGCATTAAATTAAATTAAATTAAATTAAAATAATTTGATTTATAGCAAACCTATCCCGTGGGTCCAAAAGATTACATGAGGTAAACCACTCTGATTGGGTGGATTAACTAGGTGGCATGACAGACGTGTGGGTTCCCTCCCAGCACCATTCTTGTCAGTGCCTTAGAGACCTCAGTTCTGTATCCTTGGCCCAGGTCAGCTCAGTTTTGGGGCTGCTCCTGCCCTAGTGCCAGAGCACAGAGCCTTGGGGTATGCGAGAGGGTCTGTGAGAGGGACAGAAGTCGTGGAGCCAGAGGGGAAGACATGTGCTGGGAATTCAAGCCCTTCTTGGCCCCATGCTGACATGCACACTTGGGCAAATGGTTGCCTTCCTTGCAATTCAGTGCTCCTTAAGTTCTACAGTAACAGTTCTCTAACTCTTTGTATGGGGACGCAAATAGGAAACTGCCTTGGAAAAATGACAGAAACACTTCTCATGGACACAAGTTCTATGTTTCTAGCAGGGGAGGGCAGCGTTGAATTCTGAGACCCTGCTGTGTGCTAGGTCCCAGTTAGAAACATACGAATAGGGTCTCTTTCATTCTCCCAGCCACTCCTCAAGTTTTCAAGTTAAAAGACAGAAACTCTAAGAGAGAAAGTTATTTCTGTCCAACTCCCAAGTCCAAAGTTCCATCTAGTTTCCGCCTTGTCTTTAAAAGAAGCAATTGGAGCTTCTCCTGATTATGAGCAAAATACATGTTCAATCAGAACAACTGTGACATAGAGAAAAAGCATAAAGAGAATCTTTAGAATATGCATAATTCCTGATCCAGATACAATTGCAGATCACATCTTTTTGTGTGTGTGATCCTTCTTAGATTCCTTTGATGCCTTCAGAGAATTTTTGAAAAATAAAAAAATGGTTTCACTGCACACAGTTTTACAGCACGATGCTCATCAAAGGAGAGTCCTTGGGCAGCATCTTGGTATCATCCAGGAATTTGTTAGAAATTTAAGAATCTCAGGCCCCAAGAAGAATTACTGAAGTAGAATCCGATTTTAGCAAACTCTTCAGATAATGGGGACTCATATATTTACCTTCAGAAGCACTGTTATAGCCTACTCTTTGCAACTGTATTCTGAGCACTTTTTATGTCAATCAAAATGCCGAAGCAAAAAGATTTTTTGTGGTCATATAACATCCTCTCCTATGACAGTGTCCTCTTTATGTCTCCCATCCATGGGCCTCTAGCATGTTTCTAGGGTGCTGTTGTAAGGGGTGTTTGATACTCTTCTGAGGACAAATCCCCAGAGGATTTAGGACCCTGCTTCTGATTCAGCAGGTACGAGGGTTGTGAAGGCTACTGGTAGTTGCTGCCAGATTGTGAGTCCAGGAGCAAGGTCTCTTGACCCATCACCACTTGACCTCTTGGCCTGGGCTTCTCAGGCAGCTGCCCGCCTGGGGAAGAGCTCACACTTGGGAGGTACCGGTGTTGATTTGTGTGTCAGAGTTGCCACTTACTGGCTCCGTGATCTTGGACTATTTACTTCTTCGATCCTCTGTTTTCTTACCTTTAACATTTAACTCACAGGAGGCTGTGAGCATGGAGACTATACATCACTTGGGTCCTGGGACCTGCTTCATTCTCTTCCCACTGAATAAAATGAGCCCAGGGCTTGAGACAAGCCTATCACAAAACCTTTTGATTTTCCTGCACGAAACATGTTCCACTGTATTATAATAGGAATGTATCCTGGGTGTTACTGGCCTTCTAGTTTAGTTCTCTCATGTCCCAAGGGATGATGGCTTGGACATTGCCTCAAAGGGCAAAGAAAACATCAAAGAAAAGAAATTGCCGAACATTTTCCTGAAATTTGGCAGAGATTTAAGATGGACAAACTGTGCCATGGGCGAGCAGGCCAGGAGTCGGGCAAGGGGCATTGAGAAGGCATGTGTGGTGCGTGGGCTTGTCCAGGCCCAGAGCATGTCCTGCTGGCTCTGCCAGTCCTTGGGTCACTCAGCAGTGCAACCCCAAGATGCTATGCCACACCCACTTGTGGTGTTTGTCAGTCTACAGAGTGCTATCTTGATGAGTGCTGGGTCTGTGTTGGATGCTGAGCTACCTGTGACCCTGAGATGGCACATCACAGGCCCAGTGCAGAGTAGGCTGTAGCAAGGTGCAAGGGGGCCTCCAAGTTCAGCGATACTAACTGAGGCTGGCCTCAGCAGGGCCGAGTTGTGCTGCGGTCTTCTTGGATCTAGCCAGCTCACGCCAGACTGCAGCTAGCTAGGGCCGCTTCTTTGAGACTTCCGCCCTGAGGCCCCCTCCCAGACCACTTCAACCATCCACCCTGCCGTGTGGGCCCCTGCACTGTCTCACAGGATGTAGGAGACTCCCCACAAGCCTCTTGTCTCTCTCCTGGGGAGAAGACATAGTGTTCACAGCCATTTCCTCTTGTCACATAGAGGCAGTGGTTCTTCAGACACCAAAGCACGCAAAGGTGTGTCTATACACACTACTTTTGAAGCACTTGGTGATCTTTTGCCAAAGTCTCTCAAACACTGCTTACTTTGGTCACCGTCAGATACATTTGTTATGCTTTATTATTTAAACAATAAATCATTTGATGAGAACTTTGTATAGGTGTATTTTGGAAAATGAGACAACCACTAGTACTTTTTAAGAACAAATCTTCTGAAGTCACCCTTGCTGCCTGCCTGCACAGAATCTCACCTTTCTGTTGTCTAGGACCTTCTGTCAGCCTTCCAGACGTTGCCTGGAAACTGCCGACTATCTCCCTTTTGCAGCCTTTAGACTTTGGACGAACTTGGGGGGGCGGGGAGAGA
>RJWH01008832.1:0-27252 GCA_004363575.1 Solenodon paradoxus | reverse complement strand
GCCTCCTATAATCCAAACTGCAGAAAAGGGAACAAGGATACCAAACGCCTTGGCTTCAGAAGGAATTGTTCAGGCATGAGAAAGAAAAAAAAGTAAAAGAGACGAACAAGCATCACTCGTTTGTTCCTATCTTTCCTCTTTTACTTCCAAGCCAATACGGGAAGCCCTGGAAGCTGAGTAGAGAGCAAATCGAAGAGGGTTAGGTGTGGAGCCAAAGCTGAGCATCCTTCCAGCCGGGCCCCGCCCCACAGCCGAATCACAGACACAGTGTCTGGTAAGGACACACGAAGGAGCCCCTTTTAAGTCGGGGCATGTGAAAATGGAAAGGACCTGGACCTTGGGACCTGCACGAAAAGAGACTCCAAACCAGACTCATTGTTATGTATCAATAGGGGGGTAGAAATGGTGAGCTTACCTGCTAGAGTCAGTGTTTGCCCTGAGTTTCCTGAAGTGTGTGGTTGCTCAACTGAAAATACCCAAGGCCTCTAAGTGAGACATAAAAGGTGTCCCAGAGAACACAAGCCCGTGGAGCCTCGGGACCATGAAGGAACGTAGGTCCATGCACAGCGGTGAACAGGACTGCACAGGGATGGGCGGGCTGTGAGACTGAAAGGGCTTTGCGCCCTGCTGAGCAAACAGGACGATTAAAAGTTTGAGGTCTGAAAGACCTGAAGTTCTTTCTTTGCCTGTTAAAACTGTTTGCTCATGAACTTACATGAGTACAGACTTTGGACAAGGTTGGGTCATGGGAGAGTATGCTGGAAGACACCAAGTACTGGGAGAAATGAGAGTAGTTCTGACAAGCAGAAATACATTCTTTGCTCTCTCTGCTTTCCTTCAAATACATGGTCAGCCGATACCACTGGTTTCCTAGGGGTTTGCTCATAGACTTGTAGAAAGAAAGGATTTCTTTTATCTGAACAAGGAATAAGAAACAAAAACATCATTGCCCTGGTTGAATGACAACTTGGCTAAATTTTTATCACATATCATGAGAAGTGGAGGAGAGAAGTTTATTACAGTGATGATTTTAGCAAAGGGAGGAACAGAATGATACTTCTAATCCCTCTGATCCACAACACTGACTATTTTCCAAATAGGATGCATGACCTTTTCTTAAAATTAACTTAGAAAAGAGAAGGGGGAAAAAAAAGGAAGAGCAAAAGGAAAAAAGAGTGGCAGAGACAGATGAGGTGGATCCCTCTGTGAGGGGCTTGCATTTGTAGGTGAAATTAGCTGTGTCATCAGTTCAGGGTATTTTCACCTCTATATTTCTCTTAATTTTTCCAATTAACTCTTAGCTCATGCACATTATGTTATCAAGGAGTCCAGATATCAAGGAGTCTTTAATTCTCTCTCCAGCATCTCGCCCACATCTTCAGACTGTCCAAGAGTTTCAGGAATTTACACAACTGCAAAGAGATTGACCTGCATCTTCCAAAGGGAGGCCAGAGCATACGCATCAGCCGTCATCACCATCAGTACTTTAGGACCTGACAGTTAACTCTTGACTTTTGAATTTGTGATAACTTTGCCCAGGTCATGATAGTCCTCCAGGCAAAAATTACATCTCTTTGAAGCTCAATCATCATCAGGGGCACAAACATTTAATGCCTTAGTCCTTGTGTCTAGAGAAGCTCTCGGCCTGAATCTTGTCATACTGTGCCCAAAATTGCCCTCCCTCACAAAGTAAGATATTTAATTCCATCCTCCCCAGGAGAAGTATGAGTAATAGAGAAGTAGAAGTCAAGGTGTTATATTAAATGAGTTCCCTTTTGGAAATTAATGAATGTTTAGAACTGGGTTAAAATGTTCTTAAAATACACCAGATATATTTGATATCAATCTAAGGAAGACTTCACTGGCCCCAATTCCCCACCCCTTTGTCATGTCCTTTGCCATGTCTCTTTGGAGTTTCTTCACTAAAAGAGTAGACATATTTCCCTGCCCCTTAAATTTGGCTTTGACCATGATATTTACTTTAACCAACAGAAATAGAAGGATGTGACAGTCTATCAATTCTAAGACAAGTCCTGAAGAAACCTCATGCATTTTCACTTGTGAAACTGAGTTTAGCCACCCAAGCCAAGATCAACTTAGATTTGCTGAGCTCTAAAACATCCCTATATCCTTGAGCAAGTCAAATGGAGATCAGGAGAATTATGTCACTGAGCCAAGCATAGATTTACAACTTCTCATTGACATGCAGACTCCTGAGCCAAACAGTGTCTATTGATTTTGTAACTGATAGTTGTAGTTGTTTATTATGCAGTATTATTGTGTCATTTTTAACTGACCCATTTGAATGGACTCATTTTTAATTGGCTCTGTGTTTTGTTCAGATTATCAACTTTAATTCCTCCTTTTCTCAAAATAGCTTAATTTTCAGGGACTTTAAGATCTTCCCATCTCTGTCCATGGTGAATGGCCTTGTCCACTTTCAGTGGGTCATCATAACTTTGATCCTGGGACAAGGGTGTTAAATTCTCAGAATTCTTTTACAAATAAATCGTAACTCCTTGCCAGTGCTTCTCTTGACAAGGAAATCAACAGTTTTATGAAAGTTAAAAAAAAATTAGAAGTTCCAATTATATCCTTCCCTCAAAAAATTATAATCTATTCAATCAACTCTTATGTAACTCACAGAGACTCTTTAGGACCTGCCTTTAAAGAGACCCAAAAGTTTCTCTGGCTAGAAAAGTCTGACAGTACACTGCATTATATAGAAAGAAGTCTTGAGAATTGACTTTCAGATGGAGACTCGATAGGACGCACTTTCAGGTCGCTCCCCACAGACACCGGAAAAAAACAAAAAGATCACTTATTTTCCTGAGACAAACATCAAGAAACAACAGGCACTTCATCTGGAGACAGATCGGCTACACTTAACGGTGGATGAGGGCAACTGGCGTGGTTCTCAGCTAAGCTGCAGATTTAGATTTAAGAAGGAGCTTGGGAATCTCTAGACATGCAGTGGGGCAGAGGCTGGGGATTTGGGGACCAGTTGCTGAAGCAGAGAGAGGTGGGCCCAGTGGGGCTGAAATGCAAAGCCACATAGGGCTGACTTGGGAGGGGGTGAAAGGAGAGCTGGCTCACCTGGAGCTGAGCTGTAGCCCATTCATTGAAATTGTGCTGGGTGCAGCCACAACCAGAAATCAGCGAAATCAAACCCCTCCCACAACCATTTTGAGCCAGAGTCTGGGATCCACTGAGCAGAAATTCCCCCCACCACATATCCAATCACCGGAAATCTTGCCCATCAGATGCCTCACCCCCTGGGTTACAGTCAGAAGGCTATTCCAAGCCTCAGTGCTAGCTGCTAGCGCCACCTTGTGGTTAGAGGCGAAACTGCAGCCTGATTGCCAATCCTGGGCAAGTCAAACCTAGGCAACTGTCAGGGAAACCCAACCCTCCAAAATTTAAAAAGAATACCCAATAGAGCAAAGGCATAGAGATATACGTGAAATGATGAAGCCAATTAAAAAAAAACCCATGGGAAAATCTGAATACAGCAGGTGTATGTAAATTACCTGAAGAGGAATTTAGGGTAACTGTGATTAATATACTCATGGGAATCCAGAAATCAGTAGAGACTATATCAGTAGAGACTATATATCAATAATCACCCTAAACATTAATGGACTGAGCTCACCAGTCAAACAACGCAGAGTGCTTGAATGAACACAGCCCTTAGAAGAGATGAAACCCTGTCATTTGAATCAACATGGATGGAACTAGAGGGGATGATGCTAAGTGAAACAAGCAAAAGTTAAAGAAGTCAGGTGTTACATTAAATGATCTCCCTTTAACAAATGGTAACATTATGAATTGGGTAAAAACATTCCTACAATAGACCAGACTTATTTAATACCAAAGCAAGACTTAATTAGAAAAGCCCACTCAGCCCACTTCCAATATGCAGATATATGCTTCTCTGTTTCTATGTCAACAAAAGCAACAGTAATTTTTCAAGCCTTAAACAACCTCTCATATGGAATGTGTACTGAACTATCTTGAAATCACACTACCAAATTCAACCATTTTTGCCTCTGTAAAGTTGGCTTGGCTAAACTCAACACAAGTCAAACCTCTCTTTTTCATCAATTGTTAGCTAATAGCTACCTTAATTTTAATAAAGTTGTAATTTCCCATTCCATTCTCACCTGTTCTTTTAGGCCCAAACATGTTCATCTTCTAGAAAAATGATAAATCTGGATCTTAATAAGTTTCCATATTAGCATATTCTCAATACTTTATACCTATTCCAGCTATTTATTAACTCTTTTTGGTAAATGCACAATACACAACGAATGTTTAAAGAATTGATAGATGAATCTCCAAAACATGGCAGCAAAGTCTTTATAAAGTAGATGAGGAGCAGGAATGGTTCTCATCATATTCTGTCTCCACCATCTTGATTCATCTGCAGTGAAAAAGAAAGAGGGTATGGTGTGGAAGTGTGTGTGTGTGTGTGTGTGTGTGTGTGTGTGTGTGTGTTTCTCTGTGTGTGTGTGTCTGTGTCTGTGTTTCAAATTGCATTTTTTGGCTACATCTCTAGTGAGATGATTAAAGAACTTTAGCTCTTTGCAACCAGCCCAGCCAAAAGTTTGACTATGCTTCACTTTCCCAATATGGTTCTCATTTGCTTTCAACCTCATTCATTTCTTATTATTTGTCTCTCAGAGAAAAAGTCAGCAAGAAAAATCAACCTTGGTCTTTGTTAATTAAGATCTGCATTCTTGCTGGTATATTTCAGAAAGACAATCGGTTCCTTTTACCCAGCTCTCTGGAGAACCTTATAATGTGATTCTATTCATTCATCAGGGCTCTGTGCAGCTTTGGGACAAGCCCCAGTTTGGTGGTCCTTAAGTTCATTTTCATATGGAATGGTGGACATTGCATTAGTTTATAAAACTGATATTTTTCTCTGCAGGGCTCCTAGCAAGCAACCACGAGGATAATCTTCTATACCTACACTGGGAAGAAGACAGAAGCAGGATTTTTTTACCTTTGTGATTTTCATAATTAAAAAAAGGAAAAAAGGTAAGCATTAGATCTTTCATTCCTCACCTACCCCCACACACATACCCAGACCAAATACCAAGCATTCTGGTTCTGATTCTCTGTTTACTTGCTATGTGAGGTCCTGACCGATCTTACACTCAGCCTCATTTTTCATGATAAACAACAATACAAGCAGGGAACTTTAGGGTTATTGCTTTTTTTTTTTTAAATGTAGAACCAGATAGAGTCAAGAAGAAAAACCATATGCCTGCCTTCTCAAATCTCTTTTCCTCTTGACATTTATGTCTTCTGGAAAGAAGATTAGTATGCTCAGTTGTTTTTCCCAAGCCTCTTTTGTCATTTCCTCCAAAATAAAAATTTCAGGTTGAATTCCTTGGGAAGACAGGATCCTTAAGAAAATTCTTCAACAACTTATCCAATGGATTCTGTTCTGCTCATGGCAGTGGTGTGAGTTTTGCAGGGATTCCGGGATGAACTCATGATCCATAAGTAAGGAGTCATATGCAGGACAGAACGGGACAAATATGGAACAGGAAAAGGAGAAGCAGAAAGGGATGAAGAGGAGGAGAGATTAAACATCCCCCTGGTGAGCTCATTGTCGAGTTTGGTTGATTTTTTTCTTCGCCATCACCACAATTCTGAATTCCTTCTCCTCTAGCACTGGAGAGAGATGAATGGGGAGGGTAAGCAGCCACAGAAAAGCCCCATGCACCCTGAGGACATGCCTGGGACAGATCAGGTCCTCTGGTTGTGACCAATTGTTGGAATAGGCCTTACAAAACTGGCCTGAGAAACTGAAAACAAGAAATTTTCTACCTGCTGAGATAAATAAATTTGCAGGGTTGAGCCCTGGGACACTCCAATAACAAAAGTCAAGACAATGACTACAGACTGAGAAAGAGTAGCCTGTAAGTTAAAATGAGAAGATATATCCTAAAGAACAACTAAAGAAAGAGTTTAAAGGAAGTAATGGCCTCCTATCTCAAAGCTGTTGTCAGCTCACGAAGAAAACAGAGAATTAATCCTGGATCTAAGGGTGGCTTTGAAGTGCAAGCATAGAAACAAAAGCCTGATTGAAACAGAAGAGGAAATAGGGGCAATGATTATAGACATCTCTTTTGGGGAAACGAAAAAAAACTTTGTAAATAAAACTAACAAAGACTTGTTGTGTTTCAAAGATTGTCTCAGTACCTGAACATCTAGTCCTATGGGTTTTCCATCTTCTAGAAGTGCAGCAGCTAATGCCGATTGCTCAACACAGTGCCATGCACTGTTGTAATTGTGTTGACTCAATTTTTCGGCTCAGCAAAGTCCGATTTTCTGCTCTAAGCTCATCATTCCTATGCAGCGGTCTTCTGCTCTCTCCCATTGAGCTTACCAGACCACAGCTACTGGCCCCTGAGATTTGTTAAAAGCTGGCGTGATGGTGAACAAGGTATGAGGAACCAGGTGAAGCCAGGCTGTTGGGGAAGGAATAGCACAGCACCCGTGGATCCCCGAGTCCCTGGCAACAGAGCCCATTGCTGGAACCAAGACTAGTCTCCAAGGTCCTGCTAGAAAGTCCTTCCTCCTCTTCCCGCTGTACCTTGCACAAGCAAAGACAGATCCAGGAAGAGAAGACCTGAGTCTGGGGTCAGGGAGGCTTTGAGCTTCAAATGTCACTCTGGAAAGTTTTCTCTCCCTACCTGCTCTAATTGCCCCGCCACTGGGCACCTGCCATTTTAAGGGCTTATAGGGTTATTATGCTGTTGCTTAGCTGGTCAGAAAAACACACCAAGTCATTTCACTTTGGAAAAGAAGATTATGGAGTTAAAAGTTACTTTGTGGTTGATTTATAACCAGACATCCCTCTCTGTCCACTCCTACTCTACTTTACTTTATTTACACAATTATTCCCCAAAGATTACTTATTTACTTTACTTTAGTCCTTCTTAGATTTTTTTTATGTCCTTCTCTTTCTTTCCAACAGATTTACATTTCCTGGGAACCAATATGTGCCATGTTCATCTCTCTATGTTCTGTACCCACACATGACACCTTACTGCAGCAGTCAGGATGCCTGCCACCAAAATAAGAGAGAACATGACTCAAATGGTTTTAAATTTAAAAAAATTATTATCTTGCATAACAAGAAGTGCCAAGTTAAAGTGTTTACAGCATGGATTAACACAGCAGCTTAATTACATCATCAGTGTCCTGGCTCCTCTTCTAACCTCGGCATGTTGACTCAGACTCTGAACTAATCTTCCTTATGGTCACAGACATGCCATTAATCACAGATATGGCAGCTTCCAATGACACTTCTCTGAAAGTACAAGGAAATGTTTCTCAGAAACTTCTCCAGCAAACATTTTATCACACTCATTGGCTGGAACATGGGTTACACACTCAACTCTAAAGTAAGCACTGACAGAGAGAATGGATTTCTCGTGGGTAATCAGGTTTAACTCCTAAGTTGGGCATGAGATCAACTTTCCTAAGTACATTGCTATGTGGAAGAGAGTGGATCCCTAAAAAAAAAAAAATCTGGTCTCTACTAGCATGAAACAACTTAGAGTGGGTGGGAAGGTGAATGTGTGCGTAGCCTATGGTTTTTGATAAAATAAAACATGACAGCAATGTTTATTTGATCCCATCTCACCCTCGTTAAAACTATTTCGTCAGTTTCTAGGGACAGAGCTGTGACAGGGAGGACACTGCTGAAGGCCAGTCGTATGTGAAGTCTAACTAGGGAAGAACAGAAAGCCAATACGAAGACCTCTCATATGTCTGTATTATGTTATCCACACACATTATCATATTTAATCCTCATTAAAATTATTCTAAAATACAACTATTATTCTCCTATTACACAGAAGGAAATCACGGCTCAGAGAAGCTGGGTAACTGTGAAGGGTTAGTGACTAGTGAGAATCAGACAATTCTGTTGACTGCAGACTATGACTGTCATCTTCCCACAAGGTCTAAGTCTCTAAGGAACTTACATGACAGAGCTTCGGACATACAATACTTAGTTATGCTCTGAGGTTTTCCACCCATCTCCGTGAAGTCTCCTGTTGAGGTGACGACTTGCGGGCACCAAGCACTCATTTGTGCTTCTGGCCTAAGGCTTAGTGGGAGAAGCCGCCCTGGTGAACCTCTTTTTCCTGAATCAGTGCTTCTTAAATGTTTCTCAGATTAGGATTGTCATCTAAAGAGAACTGAGAAATGAACTGATCTTTTCCCATGTAGAGCTTGCTGCAGCAATAAATTAGTCTGGGAATGGTCCTACGAAGCTCTTTTCCATTTTACTACTGCCCAGGACCCTGACTCAATGAAGTAAAATGTTAAGAGAAAGCTTCTGTCATCAGACTTAGTCTCAAAAGAGGAAGAAATACAGACCAGAAGTTAGGAATACTAGGAAGAAAAGATATTCATGAGTAAAATCAGAGAATAATCCATATGGCTGTATAAGAGATCACCTTGGAAAATCAGGTCTAGTGGAACAAGGTATTGCAAGCTTCCTGCAGTGGTTTACTTTTGACCAGAGACTAAGAGAAGGAGAAATTGCAGCTAGAGGAACAAGGCCCACCCACCAAGTGGGGAGTGAAGGGCCAGTGAGTGCATGGCTCAACCTCCTGAGATTGGAGTCCAGTTGGGCACACAGGTTGCTGGACTCTGGTCAGGAGGATTCATAGGCTCCATGAGACCTCCAACGTGTGACCTCCCTGCCACCCAGTCTTATTACCTTGCCGGCCCCAGTACAAGTGGGTAGATTCCAGAAAAGCAAAACTCTAAGGTGGAAACGCCTGTCCAAAACCTTTAGCTTGCATGGAAATGGGTTTCTGGTGACAGATCGCCTCTATGAGCCCCTCAGAAATAAAGAAGTCAGAGTGAGGAACTCTCCAGTCTGGAGAGAGAGAAAAGACACACTTGATAAATGCATCGTTCCTTCCCTTTTACCTCAACAGAGGCCTTCGGGGGTGGGACAACCCATCCCACCTAGTTGGGTTGAATAGCTACAGAGACCCAGCTGAGAATTCTGCTTGTCCTCCAGATGACTGTAACCCTCCATGTTTAACGCAGTGCCCTGGCTGTCCAGAACCCTCCCGAGATCGCTACCCGCCCGGAATGGGTGAGGCAGTTTGGGGAACTAAGGCCTCCGCCGCCAGTGAAGGGGACCCTCTCCACACTGGTCAGCCTCTGGGGAGGAGAGGACTGACAACCTGGATGCCACAAGTAAATCGATGCTGTCGCCTTCTCTTCACTAAACTCTGGGCAAGAGAATGTGTTAGCACAATTGGGAAGAAGCTAGAAATATTTTTCTCAAAACAAGATATACCTGAGATTGAAGACATTTATCACTTGTCAACTGGGTAGAAAGCAAAGCAGCAGGAGAGAGGAAGACTGAGAACATCAGACTGGCCTGGCAGAACCATGCCCCAGGAAAAATGATGCAACCAGAGATGGCAAATTAGAAGACACTTTCCAGGGGACATGGGGTTGGGAGAAAGGTCAGTGGGAAGAGGATGCAGTACAAAAGAATCTAGGAAGCATGATGGAGACTTGGGTGGGAGAGGTGAGTGCTACACCGTTGATGTAAAAATCTCAGTAAAGTTATCCACCACTCCTTAAAATGAGGAATGTGGTTGAATTTTGTATGGAAACATGGATATGATATGAGGTTCTTGGAGGAGAATAAAGAAGATCAAGAAAGTAAAACTATAAGAACATAAGGACGAGGCAAGGACATTCTATGTAGAAATCAAGATTTCTCAGTTCTAGAATTGAAGTAGGAGCCAAGTTTTGCTAAATCGCCAAACGGCATGGAGTTCCAAGTGATATATGGGTTATCTGCATGTGATAACATCAAACAGGATTTGCTGAGGATCAAACCAACTCATTCATTCATTCACTCATTCAATAGTAGTTGACATTCATTGATCACTCACTACCTACATACTTGACTTCTCCCAGCATCCCATTGACGCTGCTATTGTCATGACCTCCCCTTGACAGGCAACCTCAGAGAGTTTGAGGGACTCACCCAATGTCACATAACTTGTCCATTTTGTGGGCCTGACACCGAGGTCATCACCTGAAATGCAATAATAAAAAAATGCAGATATGGCATTGCCCTAAGGCACTCACAGCCACGTGGGAGCAGAAGGTAGGCAACTTTTGCAGAGAGTATCCCGTTCCTAATACCAGGGGTTATCTCTTTAAAAGCAGGATATACCATCAACATGGTAGCTGCCAGAGATGAGATTCAAAGATTTGACAACCAGTCTAATACAACCCTAGCCAATCAGAACTAAAGCCAAGTCTCCAGGTGTGTGCAGGCTCAGCTTCAACCCAACACTGTCACTCTCCCAGGCAGCTGTCCCAACAATGACATGCTTAGTCCTGGAGGGGCTTCTCCAGTGGGAAACAGTCTTTCCTGGATACCCTTTGCATGATGGCTACATCAGCGGGTGGCTTTGGTTAAGGAGGAGCAGGGAGACTTTAAGGGCTTAAGAACTGAAAAATATCAAAAAGGAACAGAGAAGCAAAGCCAGCTTATGAAAAGAAAATTCCCTAAAATCCACTGACTGAAAACAAGCTAGCCAAAAATCAGTTCTGTGAAAGCATTAGTGTGTTAAGTAGTCAATTGGCCAAACTCGCAATTAACAAATGTCTGTTTCTTTTAGCTTCTGATCCTTTATAGTGATGCATGCCATCTGTGACTGTTTCAACAGACATTGTAGAGTCCTTCTCAAGTCATTTCCTGGACATTTGCCACAACTAGAGCCACCAGATACTGCAGAGGAACTTTGCAATGAGAGAGTTTTGTGCATGTCCACCCTTGATGAGAGAGCGCACCCCACCTCCTGTGTACTGATGGGGGAGGGATCCTATGAGGTGACCAGGAACAGCCAGGTGGCCCGCTGGTAATGCTCATCAGCCAGGAGAGCCAGATCAGGGACCACATCGCCATCCTCACAGGCAACATGGGGCTGATATGGGTACATTCTCAATGGCAAGTTAATGAGTTCGATATTCCCTGAGGTGCTGAGGAATCACTGAGCACTAGAGCGACAAGAGTATAGATGCCACCTATAGTTGCCTGGTTGTCTAGCACGGTTGGAAGAGCATGAGACACCTTCAGTGGTGCTTGGCACCCAATGTGCATAGACTTGTCCAGTGAAGAGCCCGCCTTAAGATGCTCCATATTTTTTGCTTCAGTTTGATTGACCAGGATGTAAGCAACCTCCTCTTTAAAGCAAGGCCAATTACAATGCTGGCAATCTGACTTGCTAGGCCTAGGGATTTTCCATAGGACACAGGACTGTCAGAGGTTTCCATGCTATTATTATTTAGCTATCATTACTACTTGATAAGTACTCAGCCTGAAGAATGGAGCACAGGACATAATCTAACTCAGAGATCAATGACAAAACTACTCATTACTACTAACATTTAAAATCTAGGGGGAAAAACTATCTGGTACCCAAAAGTGAAAGTAGTCAAAAGAATATTTAAAAGGACAATGTATATAAAACATCAAATTTATTTTTTCCTTCCCCACAATTTTCCATGGGTTATTGCAAACTGGAGGGTGAGAATATTCAGAATGTGTTTAATTCCATTGACTTTGAACATTAAACACCACGTGCTAAGATCTGAGTACAAAACGGAGGTCTGCCCTTAAGCTGATGACCTTGAGAAAGCTTCTGATCCTTTCTGAGCCTTGGTTTCCTCAGCTGTAGCCTGCAGCACCCACCACAAAATGTTCTGGAGAGTGAAGGATACAATGTGTGTGACCTTTGAATGAGAAACCCTTCTCTAACCTCACGGGTAGCTTCTCTCCCAGAGTACCTGCTATGTTATTTAGAACAGGTGTGGTCCAACTGCCTTCTTAGCATAGCAATAAAAATGACTAGTAAATGTTATAATAACAATAACAAAGAAGATTCATTTTTAGAATAACAGAAAATGTATTTTATAATAAAAATTACTAAACTAAGTATAGTTAAAGGCAAATTACATAGAAGAGGTATTAACTCAGCAGCTCACATCTTTGAAAATTCCTCTTGATGCCCACATACCAGCCTTCTGCTTGTCCTTCGCCTCACTCATGGGCCGGAGTTGTGAATGCTTCCATGCTGCAACTCTCACTGATGTCTGCCCCAGCACTCTGGCTCTCAGCACCCACTCTGCATCCCACTCTCCAGCAGCCCATGTCCCCTTCCTCTTCCTCTCTGGACAGAATGCCACCAGCTCCCTTTGCTGTGTGCTTTCTTTTCCCCTCACTCTCCAATCTGTGGTCCTCAAGAAGAAGAAGGGCCTTGAGAAACTCCACTGCCTTCTCTGCTCACCTTCTTTTTCTTCCTACTCAGGCACTTATAAGTGGACCTCTCCCTTTGTTTCCTTATCTTAGAAAACCTCCTGCCCTTTCAGTTGGCTCATCTTCCTCTCTTGTAGCAAATCCTCCTCTCCCGTTGTCCACTCATTCAGTCTCAACAACCACAGCTGCCAGCAACACATCTGCTTTGGCTATTTCTCTGAGATGCCTTTGCTCATTTACATATATTCAAATTGCACATAACTCATACACACGTGTGAGTTACACGTGTACTGTGCTCTATGTCATACATGCACATACACACACAACCACCCAGTGCAGGGCTAGACAGGTGGGAAGCCCTTGACAAATGCCCTTGTCTCATATTCTAGATCTGCCTACTCGATACAGTAGCCACTAGTTACATATGGCTATTTACATTTGAATTCATTGCCACCAAATACCCTCCATAACGTGGTTCCTTGGTGGCAGTGGTCACATTTCCAGTGTTCATAACTACACCCGACCTGTGGCATCACTACAGTTCTACTGGTCAGCACTTTTCAGAGTGTGTCTGCATCCTCCATGTTATCATCAGATCCTTGGAAACCCAGAGAGAACCTATTTTTACTTCCAGAAAGTGCCCATTCCTTTTCCATTTCTTTACAGCAAAACCCAAGACCAAGATGAGTCTCAGCACGGAGAGACCCTTATCCTGAGTTCTGGGTGGAGGCAGAACTGGAGAGGACTGCTTTCCAGGAGTTAGAAGGAATCACAGAGTTACTGTCTCCCCTGGCTGGACTCCAGCCCCGGGTTTCTGTTCAGGTGCTCTGAAGACTGAGTGAATGGCAGTGACGACAGGTTTCATGAGCAGTAAATATTTACACGGGCGTCTCCAGCACATATACTGTGTGGGTGGGGTAAGCAAGGCTGGAAGCAGAAGAGCTGGGATCCCAACCGTGGTCACCCTCTGGGTCCCTCCTGACACATTGCTGTGTTCCTAAACTGGACCTTAGTGCTATTCTGAACAGAGCATGTAGGGAACCAGGGATCAAGCAGCGCTCCAACTCCAGGACTGCATGGGTTTGCAGCTGGAGTCACTTTCCTTGTACTGATTGTGAAAACTCCCAGAGACACAGCACAACCCAGCCACCTGGTCTCCTGGGAAGCTGCTGGCATCTAGCGGAAGGACAGGGAAGCAACTGGCATGCAGATACAAAGGAAGGGTCCCAACCCAACTTCACTCCGCCTCAGGGCTCAACCCAACACCCCTGCTCTTGTGGGGATGGTGGTCAGCGGAAAAGAGAAGCCATAGGAATGGGAAGAAGTTGCTCTATTTCCTTCATTCGGCACCGGCAATGCTATCAGCCCCAGTGCCCTCTTTGCATCGTTTTTACTTCCTTGACCATCCTAACATTAAATTCATAGTTAAAATAACATACCTGTGCACGTGATTATAAAAATCAATATAATGTCCAAACTTGAAGTGAAAATGTATTGTGATTTTTAAGATGCATTTTAATATGTATATGTTCACACAGGAACAGACTAGAACACATAATTGGACCACACAAATCTACAAAATGGTTAAGCTTGAATCTAAGGCAAGTAAGGGTATTGAAGTCACTCTATACAAGAAGAACGGGGATTGGGAGAAGCAGAAATGCAGATGAACGCTAAAATAAAAGCTTATATTTGGATAAATAATAACAGACTAGCTTGATGATTTTGTATATGACAAAAGATCAAAAGAAATAGCCTAATGGAAGAGAAAAAGAGATGTGTTTTATATTTGCATCACAAAAGAATGGAAAGGGGAGAACAGCTACCACAGGCAGAGAGCAAGAAGTCAGCAGATGGTGGGCTTTGGTGGCTCAGGCATTAAGTCTGCAGCTCCCGCTGGCATAGTCCACATAGAATGCTCAGAACCTGCATTCCCTCCCTGGGTTGTACCCATAGGACTGGCGGTTCAGGGAGAGCTAGGAGGCTGAAAATCGGGCTGCAAATCACAGCCAGGTATGGTAGCTGTCACCGTGTTAGCTTTGCCAGCAAATCATGATACCTAGTTCAATAAAGGCTGGTTGTCAACCGAGTGGATCTCCCACTTGATTGAGACGGCTGTCATTTGGTTGATGGTGACCTTATAAGCTGACACAATCAGCCTGCACCTGGGTGTATATGCATAATTCTTAGAACTTCCTTGTAACATATTATCTAGTATCTTTACTTCACAGGGATGAAAACTATGATTTGGAAAGTTAAATAGTAGCATGATTTAGCCTTCGGCAGGATACGGCACAGACAAGGCTCAAACACAGCTGTAACTCCTTAGACTCACATCCACCCTAGCAGGTAGGTGGAAAGTGATGAATTACTGTCCCCACTCTGGTTTTGAGTGACCTGAAGCTGAAAGAAGTGAAGTAACTTGTTGAATGTTAGACAGTTGGTGTGCAATGTCCCTCTTTTGACTCAAAGTGCGTGTCTTTTACAGCATTTACAGACTGTTCTGTGATATTTACTTTGCATCTTGTTTTAGGGATCTCAGAAACCAGCTGCAATCTTAAGCAAATGAAATTAAACTTTACTGGCAGGGTCTGAGCATGGTAATTTATCAACTGTTTCATAATGGAGACCAGAAATTGAAATGTCACTTAGTGCATTTAGTTCCGATCTATGTTCAGTATGGGAACAATTAGTTAACAGACTGGTAATAAATTCTCTGATTATTCAGGGATGGGAGAGTAACATGTTACAAAGCCACACTTGGATAGAACGGTGAGCTGCCTAGAACATCTGTCATCAAATTGGTCATTGGGTTTGATCCTGTCTGGTGGGCTGGGCTCTCCTGCCTTCCTCCCTCAGTGCTTTTGAGACTCCTTCCTAAATTTTACTTGCCAAGTCTAAGATCGCCAAGTGGAAAACCCGTGGGTTTTAAAGTAGGAAGCATCTCCTGAGGACAGAATGCTCCGTGAAACCACGGTTGTGATTCTTGGAACGGTTCTCTTTAAGCAAGGAGACTGAGCTCACAAAACAGAAAGTGAAGTGAAACAATCTATAGCTGGGGGTGGGAGTGCAAAATGGCACAACCGCTTCCAAGACCTTTCCACAGTGAAAACTACACCTACTCATTACTTGGCAAGTTCACTCCCAGACCTCTATCGGAGAGAACAGAAACTGTGTTCACAAACAGAGCTGTCTAAGACTGGTCACAGCCGCTCTGTTCATACCAGGCCCCCAAGCTGAAAACAACCTCACTGCCCACCTACAGATAGAGAGACAAACACTGGGGCATTATGTTCACAATGAAACGATACTAAAACAAATGACTCATCAGCCAACCCCAGAGATGAATCTCAACAACACTTTGTAGTAAAAGTAGCTACACATACATAAATCATTTTCATTGATTCCCATCATTTAAAGTTTTAGAGCAGGCAAATCTAGGTTACAGGGATAGAAAGCAGAACAGAAATTACCTCTGTGGGAGGGAGATGTTGATGGAAAGAAACAAGGGCAATTTTCTGGGAGAAGCATGTTCAGTGTCTTGAGTGTGGCCATGGTTACACCAATTTTGTTGAATCTCATCAAACTGTGCATTTAAAATGGATTTGTTGTATCACATGTAAATTATGTTTTAAATTGAAAAAAAAACGAAACCTGATATCCTTTCAGCCACTGGGAGATCATAACTGGGTTCTATTTCCACTCCTTTTTTTTTTTTTTTCCAGGCCTCAGATCATAAATGATCAGGAATCATACAGTCAATTCTTAAAGGAAATAAATTAGGGAGGGAACCTGGGACATTAGGATGAGCTGTAGTTTCATGTATAAAATGTAGTCAACCCATGATTCCAGGAAAGAGCTTAAGCAACCTGTGGACCCAATGGGCTGGAAGTACAAGGCTCTCACTGCTGCATCTCGGAAAAGCGGAACAATATGGGCTTGAACTTGGAGGTTCCACTTATGTTCGGACAAACTTTATCCTCCGATTCCACAGTCACAGATTCAACCAGCTCCAGATGGGGGCTGGTTGGTGACCGCCCCCCATGTCTATGAAGGCCCCATGAGACGTTACACGTGGAATCTCCTCTGTGTGGACCCCAACCCCACATTGTTCAAAGGTCAGCTGTGTAAGGTAGCAATCAGGTAGCATGTTCGTAGAACCTGAAAATACCTATCCTAAAGAGCCCTGAATATCCCTCACTGAATGAACCCTGAGCACGCACAGAAGACTTTCAGGGAAAGAGGACTTGTAAAGTCAATGTATTCATGGGGAGGGAAATGGGTAGCTTTTAGGCAGCTGCTTTCCTGAGGCACCAAAGATCCATAGTGGCAAAGCAGGCATGACAACAGGAGGCTCTAAGGGGGGTCTGTGGCGCCCTATGTGGACACAGGGCAAGGGTCTGATTGGAGTCCCAGGACTTAATAAAGTACCCCTCCCCCGCTATGAAGCTGCATGCATCAACACAACCCAGTGCACCCACTTGGAGCACAGCCTCTGCGTATGCTGAGGTCCTCCGCAGTTCAGAAAAGTGAACTTCAGTCACCAGTACAGGAACCAAAGCTGTCCCAGCCTCTGCACATGCAAAGGCCATGTGCCTTCCGTGCGACCCACAGAAGAAATGAGAGAAGGAGGGAGGAAGAGAGGGAGACAGAGAGAGAGAGAGGGAGACAGAGAGAGAGAGAGAGAGAGAGAGGAGGAAGAAGCCAGTAGTGATGGGGATGGAGGAAGTTGATTGCTCTCTATGCCTACTTCTTTGTCTGAGAATTCAGGTTTTAGTGTCGGTTCCCTAATTTACAACAGTCATCCTGGGCCGGCCATGTGCCAGGCTCTGTGCTGGACAGTGGAATTCAAAAACAATTACAACAGGGTTCCTGGTCTCAAGCCACTGCCATAAAGCATCAGCCAGAGAGCACTATGACCTGCTACCCCACTCCCTCCACGTGGGGAGGTTTAGCACCTAGGACCTAAGGATAAGCAGAAGTGATAAGAATAATTCAGGAAAGTGCAAATTGGTGCAGCCTTTAGGGAAAGCAGTATAATATTTTTCAAAAAATAATCGAGAATGTAAATTCCATATGATCCTGTCATCTCACTTCTGGGTATTTATGCAAAAGACATAACAGAACTAATTTGCAGAGATATATACACTGCCGTGTTTATTGCAGAATTATTTGTAATAGCCAAGAATTGGAAACTACCTCAGGTCCCATCATCGGATGAATGGAGAAAGAAGACGTGGTATAGATGCACAATGGAATACTACACAGCCCTTAAAAAGAGGAAAAACCTGTTGCTTGTACCAACACAGATGGAACTAGAGGGGATTTTGTTGAGTAAAATAAGTCAGAAGGAGCAAGATAAATACTGGATCATCCCAATTGTGTGTGGAATACAAAGAAGGAAAGCAAATAAACAGACAAAACTGGATGATCCCAATTGTGTGTGGAATATAAAGAAGGAAAGCAAATAAACAGACAAAACAAAAATCATCCCTTGGATATTGACAATAGAACTGAGGTTACCAGTGGGGAAGAGGGGTGGAACCAGGGGGAGTTTGGGATCCACTGGATGGTGGTGAAGGACTGTGGTAATTTGGTGGTGGGCAGGGTGTGTTGTCATATATTTAAAGAGTGGTGAACCTGCACATAGGGGCTTGTGATATTTTGTAAATCAAAGTCACCTCAATAAATATTCAATTAATTTAAAAAATAAGAATACTCTAGGAAGAAAGAACATCAAAGACAAGGCAGAGGCACAAAAACAACGCATTTTGGTGTAAGCAGAAGCAGAAATTCTACTAGTGAGCGCTGAGACTTTTCCTGGAAGCACAGTGTCCCAGGTCCCTCACTGGCCAGCCAGTGTCTTCCCATGCCTGGCGGGCTCTCTGGTTAGTGGGTCTGAGGCCTCAGCAGGGTATCCTTGTCTCCATTCATGTCATATTGGGCTCTGGTTCAGAGCCAAGGATGGAGATGAGGGCAGAAAAGAGAGCTGAATTTGTACTGAAGACGCAACTGAAACATCTGCTTATTCAGGCAGCCTTCCTCAGTCCCCTGACGTGGTGAGATCTTCTTCCTCCTCTGGGACCCAATAAGCTGTGAAGTGTTACTTCCTAGAAGGGGCATGAAAACAATGTATTTGGGTGCAAGCAGAATCAAAAGTCCACCAGTGAGCTCTGAGACTTTTCCTGGAAACCCGGTGTGGGCTCTGGCTTTTAATCTTGGCTGTTGCTTATTGCCTGTATGATCTTGGAAACGTCCTTGTTCTTTCTGTGCTCAGCTTTCTTATCTGCACAACGGAGATAATCCACATCTTATGAATGAACACATGTAGTCCTTTGAATACTGTCTGACTCCTAGTAAATGTTCTATGAATGTTCTGAGTAATACTAACCACCATTCGTGGGTCACTAAGCACAGTACTAGGTCCTTACAGATCACGGGTCAGCTGTGAGGCACTTTTGTGTCTAAGGGCAGAGAAGGGTCACAATGGGAGGTGACTTTAAAGAAGACATCACTGCTTTCTATAGAAGAAACTTGCTCTCTTGCATTAACTGTCTCTGTCCTGCTACCTAACTCACATAGACGTTATATTTGATTCTGGACCCAACACCCCTTCTGAGGAATATAAATCAAAATGCCAGTGACTCTCACAGCAACGGGCTGTGGATAGTGGATTCCACATCATGGCGCTTGTGGACACCTATGCTCATGGCCCCAGGCACAGCAGAGTCCTGGACTCTTGTCCTGTACCCAGTACCCATCTTTCTCTGCAATCTTGGGAATATTCATAATCCCAGCTCTTGCTACTGAACTCATATCCATGTCAAAATCTCCATCTGCTTCAATCAAATCTGATCTATGTAGCAAACTGGAGGGACACGTTTTCCTTCCTTCTTAAGACCCTGTCATATAAGGACAAGTGACACAACCCCATGATGACTCACTGCTCTCCAGCAAATCCATCTCCCCATCCCTCCCCATCCCTCCCTCTGCAAGGTCATCCCCACCCACAGGCCAGCTGCCACCACAGGACTTGAAGCCTCTAAGGGGCTCAGTGGCTGCAGAAGGAGGCACACTGACCCTTGGTTTCATCCAGTTCCATTGTTGACATGTTTGGCTTTGGGCTTCAACCACTCAAAGTTAATATTTTCCTGCCTGCAGCATCAAAGGGTCGTGTAAGTCTTTAACCTTGTGGACTGGCACATTGATCTCAAAGTCCAGTACTCATCCTGACTTCTGGAACCATTTCAAGCAAGACAATGGCTAGGCAGCACAGCAGAGACAGGTGTACTTGAATGCCCTTCCTCGGAGGCAGGGGGACAGCCTTTTCTATTCATGGAAATATAATTGCTCTCTGAGCAGCTGGGCCATGACTGCTCAGGTTTGACGCATCATTTCTGCTCATCCACGTTAAGCAGGCGCATTGTCCCACAGGAACCTTAAGTTCCATGAATAAAACCAGCAACCTCATCCTGAAATATCCTCCAACTGGCAAGGGTCAACCTGTCATGAACCCATTGTCTGGAATTCAAGAGATAGTGCGGAATACTCCAGCCTCAGAGAGGTCTACCTGTGGCCTCTGGGACCCCACTGAGTTCCCTTCCTTACATGGATGCAGTGAAGGCTGCCATGAAAGCATGCAGCCTTGGAGGAGAGGGTGTTTCTTACCCCATTGCAGGGATCAGATTCAAAAGAGCCCCAGGAAGAAAATGAAGTCAGACTTGAGAATCTCAGATCCTTTACTACCAACACCTTCTCATTAATTTCTTTCTAAGGTGTAAGGAACATTATGTGGAGAACATTATGTGAGGCACAGAGATAGGATCATGTGAAAATCTGTAAATGGATGTCAATTTCATCTCAGGATCACGCATCTGTCTTCTTGACCACTGTTGTGTAATGTCTCCTGGAGGGGAGGGATGGGATCTGAGACTGGGAAATGGCAAAGGGAGTCTCCATTAGGAGGAAGTAATCAGGCCAGGGGATGTGAAATCTAACCATGGGCATGGCCTCAAGTTCCATTATGGAGAGGGAAATTGCTACGGAAAATCAACTTGCAGATAGATACCAGAGTAAGAGCCCTTTGAAAGCATTTCTGAGGTCATACTGCCACCCAGTGTCAGAACATAAGTTAGAACTCACCCTCTGAGCAAATATGGAGTGAACCCTGAGTGGGGAAGGAAAGGTATTTTAAACTCCAACTACAGATACTAAAAGACGGCAAAATCCATTGGCATTGTCCTAGCAACAGCCTGACATTTCCACATGCCACCCAAGGACCCTCTGCTCATGATTACCAAAAGACTTGGGAAAATTAATTGACTTCATTTTCTTTTCTGAAAAACAGGGAAAATAGTATCTACTCCTACGGCTGATGTGAGGATACAACGAAATAGTCCATGCAATGTGCAGAGCGTACTGTAAGCACTTAGCACGCGCTAGTTGTTGCTGTCATTCTGAGGTGTGGCAAGAGTCACGACAGGAAAGAGAAGGATCTAGACACCAGACATTAATCACTGATCTAGCAAAATTCACAGAGCTGTTCATGGGGGGTCTTTCCTTTTCTCCCCAGGCTTGCTTTTCCGAGTCTTCTGCTTACACTGCTGAAATATGTCTCCACTCAAAAAGAATAGCAATTTGACACGTCTTGGTGGATTTGTGATTAAAATTCCCCTCCTCAGGCCAGAGCAGTCCACGCACATCCAGAGGACCCGGGTTCTCTTCATGCGGCTTGTTGGGGGTGGAGGGTGGGGACAACCCAGATGAAAACTAAAATGGGTCCTTTTTCCCCCTCTCTCTTTCTGCCTGCACCTTTCTCAAATTATATATATATATATATTCTCCCCAGCTCCCATATTCATCTAGACTCTCTGGCAGGCATAGAGGGGCCTGCACTGGGTGCCCCCTCCCCACTGATCTCCGCCCACTGGCTGCCAGGCTATGGTTGCTCTTAACTCATCCCTGTCCACCTCCTCTGTAAGCCTTTCCTGTTCCAACATGAGGGTTCTGTCATTCTCAGAAATGAGCCACCTCTCTCCTCGAGCCATTCTTGACCAGTTGCAAAACAAGATGGTTTAAGAGCAAATGAGCAACTCTCCCATCTTCAAGTTTCATTTAGTGATGTGCTTCACTTGATTGTGAGGTAACATCACAAAGCACACACAGTTAATTCAAAATTAACTTTGCTTGGGTCTAGTTGCTCACTGACTTCCAAACCGGGCAAGTTGTTCCCATGACAAGATTAATGTTTAGCCTTGAACCTCCCCTGTTCTCGTGTAGCCGGGGTGGTGACCTCTGATTCCAGCCACATCCAGCAGTGAGCCAGGCTTTAAGCTGCTGCCTCTAGACCACTTTTCCTGACACTGGAAGATGCTCAAATCAGGTGTGTGGGGTGTCTGTGTGCTTGCAGCTGAGGAAGGCGGTGAAGGGCAGGTAGGGTGAGAAAGAGGAGGAAGACTGCGAGGTGCTGGATTTGCACAGGGAGAAGCTTGACCAAAAGGATGTGGCAGAGACAGGAGACAGGTCACTCAGGGACTGACACAGGAAAGTGGCACTCCCAAGACTCGGCAGAGACGGTTATATCTAAGGAAGTTAAGTATTCAGTGATGGAATTTTTCTTTTTTAAGAAAAGGTACAAGCAGGAATGAAGGAGAGCAAAGGCAGACGGGAAGAAGTCTTTATTTTATTTATTGTTCATCTTGGTTGTGTCCCACCCCCCACCGCCACCCCCAGCCTTGAACCCTTGGGGTGTATGTGGACTGATTCTAGTGGCCTTGTTTGTTAGGCAGCTAGGGTGTGCCAGTGATAAAATACTTGTGTGTGTCTTTCAGAGGGAAAATAGTTCAAAATGCGTTCCCATGAAAACTCTGAAAGTCTCAGCTCCTGCTCTTGGAATGCACTTTGTCACCTTCAACACTTCTTCTGGGTCATGGGCAGAGGGAAACCGTGGCATGGCCACTGGTTCTAACAGACAAAGAAATGACTGGTTCTCAGTCATTGGACAGGTCTAGTTTCTTTGGGAATAATCTTGTTTGGGATTATGTACCAATTCCTTCCAGTGAACCACCTCCCGAGATTATGATTGAGTCAAGTTGAATTGAAACAATCCTTCCTTCCTTCCTTCCTTCCTTCCTTCCTTCCTTCCTTCCTTCCTTCCTTCCTTCCTTCCTTCCTTCCTTCCTTCCTTCTTTCCCCCCCTCCCTCCCTCCCTCCCTCCTTCCCTTTAAAGGAAAGGTGCAGGCTGGAATGAAGGTGAGTAGGTAGGCAGGCAGGAGAAGAAGAGGAAGAAGCACTTTTTCTAATTTAGTTGTTCGTCTTGGTTGTTCCTCCTGACCTGGGACGCAAACCCAGGTCTTTGGGATGTGTGTGCTATGCTCAGCGGGAGGTGGTGAACCCAATCACTGTTTTACCAGGGCACTCCTGAGTTGACTCTGCAGACAAATTTGGGGAGAACTGCCCAGGAACAGTAATCAAGCCAGGGTGGTATGAGTATAGACAGGTAGGGCACACTCTTGTGGCTTAGGCAGTCGAGAAGGCTAAGATGCAGACCATAGGAAACCCACAGATCTAGGTTCAGGTTCAGGTTCAAGATTCCGGCAGGGGGTTAAACTCAAAAAAAAAAAAAAAGAGAGAGACGAATAAGTCAGCGTAAAAGGATACAGAGTGTGGAAAGAGAATTAATGGAGAAATGACTTTTTCTACTTCCTAACAGGAAGCAAAACTCCCCAAATCTTTACCCCTAATCAGCTAGCTGTGCTGCATTTTACAAGATCCCTTGATTTTTACAAGATCTCTAGGAGAAAAGTAGTCATACCCTCATTTCACAAATAAATGAGAATTGGAGATTGTCTACTTGGAGAACATCATCTGGAATTCCATTTAATAGACAGTGAGAAGACCCCCAAATTCCCACCTTACTCTACCCAGAGAGAGCTCCTGTTCTACGTCTACACCACAGCACCCAGCAGAGAATGAGCTAATGAAAACTGCCTTCCCCTGACGACAAGCCTCTGGAGAGCAGAGATTGCCATATGTCAGCTTTTTTCTGTTTTTTAATCTCGAGTA
Organism: Solenodon paradoxus; assembly: GCA_004363575.1. Taxonomy (NCBI): domain Eukaryota; kingdom Metazoa; phylum Chordata; class Mammalia; order Eulipotyphla; family Solenodontidae; genus Solenodon; species Solenodon paradoxus. The sequence goes on along the minus strand of RJWH01008832.1, from coordinate 3,857 downwards.
TTTAGCACAATGCCAAGATAAATTAATCCGTGTAGGTCCGCAGTGCTGAGCTAAAGAACATCCCTGAAATCATAGCAGGTGAACACATAAACATTTATTTTTTGCTCATACAAAATCAGTTGCGTTCCAGGTCTACTTGCCAAGTGGTGTCTCTGAGATTCAAGCTGCCTTTTTTCTGATGGCTCTGCCTTCTGGAGACCAGGGCCTCAGATTGCTGTAGCGGAAGAAAGAAAGAGTATCACCTATCTGCTCTTAATTCTTGGCCCAAAATTAACACATCACTTCCACTCCAAGCCCACTGGCCAGAACGAGCTCTAGAACCCTGCCGTCTTTAAGCCACTGGGAAATGTCAGGGGGCACATGATGAATGGATGGCTTCTGTCTGACTGAAAACATACTCAATGAACCTTGTCAGATAAGTTAATGAGTACATCTGAGATGGGTTTAAGTGATACCATCACAGAATTACTCAAATCTTGAAGCAGCTTTTAGCCTCCAAGGCTTGAATAAGAATGCACATGTCACCAACAAAAGGAAATGGCTCTACCATTTATTGATGGTCTGCTCAAGATGTTTGTGTGTTTAGTCCTCAGGAGGGCTCCATGGTACAGGTATTAATGCTTTTTTCATGGAAAAGAAAAAAGTGAGCAAGTACTGTAGCTGAGGTTTAAACCCATGTTGCCAATTCACAAAGCTTTACAAGTATCTACTCAACTCCAGACTCCCTCCGCCATTAATGCCTATATGACAATGGACAATAAATATTGGTCCCTTTCCCCAGGTCCCAGCACAGAGCTCCTAAAACTCTTGTAATTTCTAGGTGATAGGCTATGTTTTGTTCTAATGGAGCCAATACTGGTAGATTCCTGAATGTGGGCTCATGTCTTGAAAGATCAAGCCATAGTTAGAAAACTGAAATTTTTAGCCTTAGACCTCATTCTCTTGAGAAGAGACATGGGTCAAAAATGGAGTTAATATTAATCACACCTAAATGATGAAGCCTACATAAATCCCAATAGTATGGGGCTTGGACATCTTCCAGGTTGGAAAGCACATGACCATGAGGAAAGGGTATAGAAATTCTGTACCCCTTCCCCATATCTTGCCCCAAACATCTCTTCCATCTGGCTGTTCTTGAGTTCTATCCTTTCATAATAGATTGACAATCTAGTAAGTAGGATGTTTCTCTCAATTCTGTGAGCTGCTCTAGAAAAGTGAGCCAATCCAAGGAGGGGGTTCCTTGGATTGTACTTGGCTAGTACTCAGTCGGTCAGGACAGTACTCGTGTCTGGGTGAGAGGAGGCCATCTTGTCGGAATGAACCCCTGGCCTGTGGCACCTGATACTGTCTCTGGGTAGGTGATGTCAGGATGGAGCTGAATTGCAGGACACCCAGCTGGTATCTGGAGAATGGTTTGTAGCTGGTGTGAGAGGAAAGCGCCACACATTTGGTAACCAGAAAAGTAGTCTTTTGTGTGGATAGTCAAGGAGATTCAGAGGCTGGAAAGACACGCTAGGGAAGAACTAGGTGTTTCCCTATGTTGGAAGGAAAACGGTAGGTTTCTTCAAAACAATGATTCACGGAACACTGTTATCGACTGAAAGCTGGGGCCTTCAGAAAGGCTGTCTGGAGTGTTGCCACGTTGAGGAGCTGGGAGAAGGGCAGAGAGACAGCTCCACCCCACAGCCGACTTTCTGTCTCCTCAGATGCTCTGGTCTTCTCTCCTGTCCCTTCCAGGGGCTGCTATGATTCGATAGAGCAAGACCTCAATCAACAGTGAAAAGAATGGAGCACAGTGCTTCTTCTGAACATGTGTGCAGCTTTGACCTCTGTTTTGCACACTCCCTCCTTTCTGGTAGCCACACAGGACACCTTTCCCAATCACCTAGATTTTGTGATAATTGACCAAGGCTCATTTTACACAACTTTATCAAGCTTAAAGAACAGATAATTGAACATTTTCATCAACATTTACTCCATGTTGGCTTATGTCAAAAGGGTTCTGGCCAGACCTTGCCATTATCATTATGTAAGTTTGGTTAATTTATATGAATTCTCTGTGTTTTCATTTTTCATTGATTAAATTTCAGTGGGACTCATACATCTACCTGTCTGATCTCCCTTTATCTCATTGGAGTATCATGAGCATCAAATGGGATAACGCAGGAACAAGGGCTCTGGAGACTGTTAAGGTTGATTTAAGGTGCATGTTATTGTTTATGACCAGCTAGATGCTGAAGTTCTTCTCTTCCTTCCTAATAGAGTTATTATCTTGTCGAGGGAATGAATCAAAGTGGCACGCACCCATGACACTTAAGTGCTACCTCCCTTCTTCTGTAAGTCACACTTGACTGTGCATGTTTGCTTCTGCCCATGATGCTAAGCTTGGTCTGGTCTTGTTTTCAGGAAAGGTGCAGGCAGGAATGAAGACGAGCAGAAGCAGGCAGGCAGGAAGAGAGAGGAGGAAGAAGCATATCTTTATTTAGTTGTTCATCTTCATTGTTCCCCCGAGCCCAGGTCATCAAAGCAGGTGCCTGGAATGCCTGTGGACTGCGCTCAGGCAGATGCCACAGACTTAACAGCTAAGTGACCAGGGTGCACCTGGCCAGAGTATTTTAATCTCTCTGAACTTCAAGTTTCTCATCTGTGCTAAGGGGGTAATGGTATTTGCACTTGGGGATTATTATTATAAAGACTGAAACATTAATACACATCCAGCAACTTACATAGTACCTACCACATCATGAAATAATAAATGGTTGCACTTTTCTTGTCATTCATTTATTGTCATTAAAATATTCTACTTCTCAATCAGACAAGAAAAGCCCCAGCCTTTCAAAGCAACATGTGAGTTTGTGCATTCTCGTGGAGTAATAGTTAGGTTCACCACTTCTGGCTGAGCTCGGTCCACATACATCCCAAGGACCTGGGTTTGCATCTTAGGATGCAAGTGGGGAGGGAGGCAGAACAGCAAAAATGTCCAACTAAAAATTTTTTTTAATGAAAATGCTTCTTCCTCCTTTCCCTTCCTGTCCACCTGCCTATTTACCTTCATTCCTACCTGCACCTTTCCTTAAAACAAATGAACAAACGTAGCATTTTCATTGCTGTCTCCTGGAATGCCCAGATTAGTTTCCAACACCCCATAGATAGCATCAAGGCCCGCCATGGCTGTGCTCCAAAACTTTACATGGAAGTCATCTGCTTGGAACTCAGCACATAGTTTCCCATGGAAGGAATGTGATTAAAATAGTAGTTGGATTCCCAAGGATCTGAAAACATCCACTTGATTCTAAAGGTAGCAGAACATTGGCATATTTGCAATGCAGCCCTCCTGCAGGACTCTTACTATGTTACTCATCATTGACCAAAACAGAAAACTATGAAAATTGTGTAATTAAGTTTCTTTTATTTTTTCGTAAAAGTTATTGATGAGGAAAAGCAGGCTCAATTAGAGAAAGAGTTCAGTGGAGACTTAAGGAATCTTAAATTGCCTCAGAGGGTGTTTCAAAGGCATTGAAGAATCTTACAGTGGGTCTAATGTGCCCTCAAAAATGTTTTGACATTTCTGTTCTTGATACAGGGCACTCCACAGCACTAATCTCATCCACCAAGATGGACTTGCTTTTAGTTTGCAAATGGAAAAGAAAAGAAGATGGGAGAGATTAGGGAAAGGGAAGAATAGTGAGAAAGATATCTCTGGGGAAAAAAAATCAGTCAATTGTTTGGAGAAAGGGCACAACACCCTTGTGGCTCAGGCAGCTGAGGCACTGGCATGCTGACCACGTAAACCCCAGGCACCTGGGTGCTCAAACCAGGGCCAGGGTGAAAAAGTAAAACGAACAAGTAAAGAAAGA
>RJWH01008831.1:0-27257 GCA_004363575.1 Solenodon paradoxus | reverse complement strand
CCCCCCCGCAAGATACTGCAGTGTTTCCAGCCCAGCTAACAGCTGCAGACCAGGGGAGAGGGATGGGAGGAGGGACAATGAGCCTTGTTCCTTCTTTTCCTCACAGGCTGAACTGGCTGGGGGATGGGGGGGGGGTGTTGCTTTTTTCCTGGGCAGCCCATGGCACCCCCCCTCCTTTTCCCTCCCCATCCCAGCCAGTGTTTATGTAAGCCTCCCAGAAGCTAGTATAGCCCCTAACTCCTGCTCAGGAGGACGATGAGGACGGAAGAGAGCTGTCATGTGCCTCTGGTCTCTCCAGGCAGCTGCCTGGAGATCTACAGAGGCCCCCCGGAATAGAGAGATGGTGGATAAGGGGAGGGTTCGTGATAAAGCTTGGGGTGAGGGAGGCGGCCACACCGGGATCACACTTTCATTCCCCTGCATCTCAACCTTACAGAGGCTCAAGGACAGTCAATGAGTAGATGCAGGGACCTGGAAGGTGACATCACCAGTGGGCACAGCAAAGGTTGGACAGGATGGCCTTGGAACAGCATGGGCTGGATGCCACCCTTCCAACCCAGGAGTAGGAACCCCATGCCAGAAAGAGAGCGATCTGGGCTTAGTTTCCCACTGACCAGGACGGCCCATGCTGCCACCACGATCCTGTGATACGGGTGTGACCCTGGGCTCTGAGAGGGGGGACCCCCTCTTTAGCTTCCCTCAAGGCTTTCAAGGGACTGTTTTAGAGGTACCCATCGCTCCGGCAGGTACATGGGGAAACAGGATGCTGTTTCATTAAGGCTTTTTATACAACTTCTGCCTGTCTGTGGTGGCCTTCCATGCTGTCAGTGAATCAATTCATCCTTCAGAGATCCCCCTCAAGAAAGCCTGGCCCTCCCCCCAGCCCCCCACATCCAGCTACAGAGCCTAAAGCCAGAGGCTCAAGTAGAGAGGATTCAGATGCTCACTGCTGGTCACTCGCTCACTGTCTCTGTGGAAATTTTGCTTGTTGGACCCTCTTCTGGCCCCCTGCAAGTTTTACAACCCAAAGAGGGAAAGCAGCAGGGAGAGAGGGAGGGGCTTCAGAGGAAACGTGGCTGGGTGAAAGGGACGTTCTGGGAAGCCAAGGTACTGGTGGGGTAGGAGCAAGGAGTCCGGGGTTTTTCTTCTCACTGCTTCACCTCCTGTCTAGAACCACCACTGTTAAAGAGACACCAGCATGCGCTGCTGCTCAGACATTCCGCCAGGAATAGTCATTCTCTCCAGGAAGAGCAACCTCGCTAGTGGAGAGGGTTTTCTCCTCAGCTGCCTAAGTCACAGGGCACCTGACATTGCCACTGTCATTCTGCCCTTACATAGCAATAGTTCTGAGAGAGGTGGGGGTGGGGGCCTTTAGTCCCTTCAGTATCTTCCAGCACTCCCACCAATCTTTGATCCTCTTCTCAATTTTAAGGGCTATGCAAATACAGCTTCTAGACAAATTGCCTCCTTTCAGTGGCATCCCCAAATCTCCCATGCTCCGTTTCTAAAATAAGGAGACCTGGGGCGTCAGGTGGGCATGGTTATTAAATGAGATATGTGTGTGGAGCACGAGACACAGTTCCTGGCGTACGGATAGTGCTGATTACATTACATATTCTTCCCTTTCCTTGGAAGAAGGAGTAGGGAGGTAAAGATAGAATCTGAGGCAAAACAACATCCAGGGAACCCAGCCCTAGCTCATACCTCACCCTCTCTTTCTACATCCCCCAAAGAACAAATCAGTTCAGACCGACCCTCTTATGATATTTTCTTAAAATTCTCCCCAAGGTATCAAACTTGGGTGGGATAGGGCAAACTAGAGTCTTCTAGAGAATAGGAAAGCCGGCCTTTTAGACAACAGAAATGGGATTTAGGAGGGTAGGGAAGGAGTCTCTCGCAGATACAAGGCTGCTTCTGATTCTGGGGCATCCCGAAGGTTTCTGTCTCTGGTTTGCATCACCTGGGCAAGGCTTTGCTTGATGAGAAAGGAGGGGGAAGGGAAGGCATCTCTGCAAGGTCCTCCAGCAAGGTCCCACCCTCAGTCAGTCAGTCAAGCAGTCAGCCTAAGATATAGGCCACCCAGGAGATGCACTGAGTATTGCCCTCTTACCCAGAACCACCTACTGGCAAGGAGACGAGATCTCAGATTGAGCACACACATCGACACGCTCACACCAGTTACACTTACATGCTCACATAGGTAGTCTAACTCATAACCATGCAATCACACACGCTCTGACCAGAGTTAAAGTTCTTCATTCCTTTCCTCCTCTGTCTTTGTTGTCACCCCTTCAAAGAAATTCAGGAGAATTAAAGACCTATTTGAAAACACCACACACACACACACACACACACACACACACACACACACACACACACACGCGTGTGCGATTCAACCCTGCCCCTGGTGAGGTGGGTCCCCAGAATCCCAGACTCTTGAGTAGGAGTGTATGGGTCGTGGAGTCAGGGCTGTGCCTTGTTGTGCCAGGTCATAGATAGGTGTCTGTTCCACATAGTTCCAATCTGAGCACTGTTTCTTGAGTCCAGTCCCTCCTTGGGCTGAATTTGGCTAAGAGAGGAATGGTGTGTCTGTCTCTGTGTGTACATCTGTGCGCAGAAGTGAACTGGAATGTCCAGCTGGCAGGAAGGGTGCAAGACTATGCTGAGATGCACCTGTTGTCTAGAGGTCACGGTAGAGGTCAAAGAGAGGCCAAAGCTGGAGTTTACTCCAGGTCCCTACAGGTCCGATAACCCAGCTTGGCCCTGAACCCTTTGGTGCCTCTGGGTCCCCTGGTGCCCTTTTCCCAGCAGCTATGGGCAGAGTGAGGAGTAAGGTAGACAGACTAGAAACTTCTAGAAGCAAGAGAGAGTGCTGCCTCTTCATTCTTCTGTACCCCTCTCTCCAGTTGTAGAAACTTCTTTGTCCAAGTTAGGTCTCTCAGAGAGAAAAAGGAGGGGTCCTCTAAGAACTGCAGAGGAAGGAGGAGCAGAGGTACCCCCTCCTGTGCCTCCTCCCATCTAGCCTTCCAACCTCACACAGACTGCAAAACAACCCTACTTCTTGCCAAGAGGAGTGAGGTTGACTGAATTCCAGCCCCTGCTGCCTTTGCTTCCTCCTCCCTCTTGCTGGCTGCAAACTCAGAGAGGGAGTCTTGACCCCTGGTCTCCTCAGTGGAGAAAAAGACCAGCACGAGGAACTGGGGGTGGGCAGGGTCACCACAGCTGCCAACAAAGCTGTGGTCCTAGGGGAAGATGCAGGGCAACTAAAGGGAGGATGCACTGGGCTGGCAGGGAGCTAGGTCCTGATTTTGAGTCCTGCCCTGGCAGATCCCTGGTCTCTGATCCTCACTCTGTTGGAGGTAGAAGGAAGAGTCGGGAAGGGTACAGATTGCAGGTAGGGCTGCTGGACAGGGTGCTCACCTCCCAGCTTTTCCTCTAGAGCCCAGTGGGAGGAAGGTGAGTGGGTGGAGACTGAGTTCAGAACCAAGTTTTCCTGAAAAGCCTCTTTCCTTGTGTGTCCTAACCCCTCCCAAGCCCTCCCACGCTCAGCTGCAGCTTCCCAGCTCCTGGCCAAAGGCCCAGGGCAGGCCAAGAAAAGAGCCCCTGCCCTCTCCCTTTCTTGAGGGCAGGGGAACAAAGCTAAATGCCAGTCCATTCTAGAGAGCCCATCTTCTGCTGGGAATCAGCAGGTCTGGGGTCAGGCCAGCTGCCCAGCTGCTTTCCCTGTAGTTAACCTCACTGTCCTCTCAGCTTGCACACTTCCTCACCACCCTGCCCTCTCCTTCCTTGGTGCCCAAGCTCCTTTTCTCTGCCTCTCTGGTGGCTGTTTTGTGTGTAGGTAACCATCAGTGCTGCCCCAGGAGCTGCCAGCCAACAAGCTGGGAAGGGCTTTCTGGGTGAAAGACAAACAAAATCTCCTCCTAGAAGCAGGGGCAGAGGGGGCACGACAGGAAGACAGGAAGCAAAAGGTGGCTCAGGTTCACTGAACTGCTTGAAGAGGCTCTCCTCTCTCCCATAACCCGAGTTCACAGACAGGAGAGACTCTACTTTGTCAACAAGGCAGTTGCTGCTCTAAAGGGAAACGCTGGCCATTTCTAACCTCTGCTCAGGGTTGAACGTGCTTATCTGCCATCTTCCTATATTTGGGGTGGGGGCAGATAAAATTAGCAATGGATGTCTGATCCTGGACCAGTCACTTTTGTCTGATTTTCCTCCTCCTAAAGGAGAGAGGGTGTTGTTCCCTTCTGAGTTAACCTGTGGAATTCACATGCTACTCTCAAGCACTGGGAGGGTGGTGTCACCTTGCCCTCTGGCCTCTCCTCTGCCCCCCATGACTTTAGGACCTCAAAGTACTTTCATCATAAAGTTCCCCTCCCTTGGCCCTTTTATTTCCCAGATAAAGAGAAATGACTCACCCCAAAGTCACCTCGAGTGGGTGGGGTGGTGTCATACAAGTAAACAAGGAGTCCCTAGGGACATCCGAGGTGCCCCACCCCCCACCCCGCACCCCCAGGAAGCTCCTTTCCCTAGGGGTGCTCTCTCTCAGGGGGGGGAGGGGAAAGGGGTCACATTTCATTCTGGTCTCAGAACTTGGCCCTGAAGCAGCAGCAGTTCAGCGTGAGCTCCTGACTCGGGGATATCGCCCTCCCCTACTCGTCTCACTCTCCCTGTGTCACCAGTAACCTCATCGTGAGGTCAGTGCCGCAATCACGTGAAGCCCTCACGTTTGCAAGGTTTGCAGAAAGGGCCTCTCAGTTTTGAACTCCCAGGGAGCAGATGAACTTGCCAGTCCCTCCCCAGGAATTCACATGCCTCTGCCATACAGGCTTTCCAAACACGCCACCCCCACTCTTCAGCGGAATCCCCACCCTGCCCAACTCTCAGCTTCTCGCGCCAGCAAGAGCTTTTGCTAGGCAGACGGGGAAATCAACGCAGTCCGTCTACTTTGTCAGCGGACTACAAATCCCGAAAACCTCTTCGTTACGCAGGCGCACGGAGCTCAACGTGCCTGCTGCTGGAAAAGTGTGTCACTGGGGCACGAGGCGCTCCCTAGGATCACATGGTACCTGCTCCAGTGCCGCGTGCGGCCCGGGAACCCTGGGTTGCTGGCGCCTGCGCAGAGCTCTCTGTCCCAGGGAAAAAGGCTGGGGCAAAAGGCGGCTGAGATTGGTAGAGTGAAATATTGCTGCCGAGGGAACGTAGCAGGACACACGTCTCGCTTCTTTGCGCCTGGCTGCCCCGTTTCTCCACATCACCTACTTACTTCCTGACTGCAGCCTCTCTCCCTCTGGGACTTTTGCGCTGGGAGGTTCAGATTCGCTACCCTGCGGCGCTGCGGAACAGTCCAGCGGTGGCACCCGGTGCACTGCAGAGACCCGACCCTTCTCGCTCCTTCTAGCCAGAACTACTGCAGGCTGAGCCCCCTCTTCCCCCTCCCCCACAGTCTCTCCACTCTTCCCATGCAAAGCAGACCTCCGTGTCCTCCGTGTCCCACCCTTCTTCAGGGTTGCAGCCCGGTCACCCAAAGACCTTGCTGCAGGGTGCCTCAGATCCTGATCGTGAGCCGCGGAGTCCGCTCCCCGCCCTCAGCCAGTATCCGGGGGGCGACAGCAGCAATTGCAACCTCCAGTTCGTGTCAAGGTCCGGTTTGAATGACCGCTCTCAGCCGGTGAAGACATGACGACCCTGGACTCCAACAACAACACAGGTACTGAGATTCTTTTACTAATATCGTCCTTTCTCTGTCGCCTCACCTTCAGCTACAGTCTTACAACAAGAGGAACTTTGTAAGCGACCAGGGATTCCCTCGGCCCCGGGATTTGCTAGCGTCCTGAGGGGGCCATCGGCTGGGATTTGCAGAACGGGTCGTTTGGCTTGGGAATACACCCCGAGGTGCCCTACCTCCACTCCTCCCAGCCCCCAAACTCCCTTTAGTCAGAAAAACTCGGGTCCCGGGTGGGGGCAGACGGAGAGCCGGTGCGCGTGGTGAGATAAACAGCATCTGGGAGCTTTGGAGCCGTTGCCCCGCATCGTCCCCATCTGGCCACCCTCTGCAGCTGTGGCACGTTTGGACTTCTCGGAAAGATAACTCCCCTCCGTCCTTTTTCTCTTCTAGTTTCCGCAGACTCAAGGGAACGTAAGAAGCAGTGGGGCGGTCGGGGTAGGCAGGACTCTGGTAATGGGTCGGGTCTCACTGGGGAATCCCTCCTCAGTGACAGCAGGGAGAGGCACTTGAGCCGGGAGAGTGGAGCTCAGGTCCCAAGGAGGACACCCACAGCGCCCCGGCTGCCTGGAGCGCTCACATGGCCGCGGAACCGGGCCCACGTGCTGAGTTTGTTTTCATTCCGCTGAAGCTGTGGCCGCCATCCCATTGGTCGTTGCTTCCCGGCCCGGTTACATAATGAGCTCCGCCCCCCGGTCGCCCGGGCAACGCGTGTTCCCTTTTCTCCTCCCCTTGGTGGTCCGGGACCAGCCGGCCTCCAGGGCCCAGCCCGGGATCCCAACAACTGGGAGTCCGGGGCGGGGCGGGGGCGGGGCTGCTGCTTCCAGTTGACGGGAAGCTGAGGGGGCGGGGCCTCGAGTTCCGGGGTTCCTCGTTGGGGAGCCACGTGCGACAGGCACACGTGGAGCAGGGACGTGAGGCCGGCTGAGGGCCTGGCTCCCTCCCCACCCCGCGGAGATCTGGGTGAAGCTGGGCTGACTCACCCCCCACCCCCACCCCGCATCCTTTTCCTGTTCGTCTGCCCCCCTATCACCAAAGCAGAGTAAGATGGAGCCATCCCTGACCTCTCATGACCTACTCCAAGGGCTCTCACGTCTAGACCCCTTTTCCTCACTGCTTTCCTCTTTACTCTGTTTGCACTCACTTTGCTGTATATCACTTCTCTGCATTCCAAATTCTGTTCTCCAGGTATATTTCTTTCCTTAGTTCAGCAAACCCTCTCTTACCCCCACTACACCAAACAAGGAGCGGGGCTCCTTCTAAGGACTTCCTAAACGACTGCAGCTCTTGGATCTTTTTTTTAACCACCACAAAAAGGAAAATTGAGATCCAGAGAGGGGACTTGATTTCCTTTAGTTCACAAATCAGTCTACAGCTAAACTCTTCTGAGCCCCTCATTTTCAGCTTAAAAGCTTTTTTGGCTAAGGTCTTACTTCCCTTTTGGGGATGAACTAGGTCAAGTTCATTTATCACCAGCTAAACATCCCATCCCCCCACAGCCCTGAAACTATAGCGCTGACTTGTGCAACCGCTTGACAGGGAGCTGGGCTTACCCTGACCAACCTTGGGCTATTTTAAGGTTGCCCTGCCCAGCTTAGTGTGTGTCAGTGGGTGAGTGAGACATGTGCCTCTGCAGACAAGGTGGCCGGGCCTGTGTTGGCTCACACGTGTCCTGGGAACCTCCCTTCTCCCACCCCACCCATGGGAGGCCAAGCTAGGTGCTTGGCAAAGGTGTATTAGCAGGTCACCTTTTTCTCTTGCTCATGCCACGGGGAACACAGCCACCTGCTTGGCAGTATAACCAGAGGGCCAAAGTTCCTGAATGGCCAAGAACCAAGGTCGTTGTGACCGGGCTGAGAGATCTGGAAGGGCAATTCCAAACCCTAGGTGGACAATTGAGCCTTCGCGTTCACTTTCTGCAACTAGGACTCCTGCTCAGAGGTAGAGGGAACTGATCTGGAAGACTCAGTACCTCGGGAAAATCTGTCTTCCGGTTTGCGGGGACTGTCTCTATCTTAGTGTTGTTAAACCTCCACTCTCCTGATGGTTGGCCAACTGCTCCTCCATTGGCCTCATCTCTGGAATGGGTCTGATGTTAAAACCAGCAGCCGCTCTTTTGTTGCTGTTTTTGTTTTTGGAAGACTGGGCATTATGAATGAGTCTCAGCTGCTCCTCTCCCATCCCAGGCTTTGCTGCTGACATCTAAGTCATCAGCTACAGTTGATAAGCCCAAGGAAGGCAACTAGGGCTGGAGGCCCACCAGTGTGAGTTGTCCACAGGGATCCTGCCTTTATGGAGGGACCTCTCACCCAAGGCAGAAGCTGAATACATCCTGCAAAGGGTCATGGGCGTTGGTTGGCCTTGCTACATCTAGTATGTGTTGGGGAGTTACTAATGATGGCTCTTCTGAGGACTTCAAAATTAGGGGTTTGATATGGTTCACTTCTCTGAGGCCCAGCAGTATTCGGGGAAAAGGGGTGGGGTGGTAGTGAGGAGGGTGCTACCCCAGGATTAAAGATAAGGTGGCTGACACCCTTCCCCTTGTGTTCTTCTGCCAGGTGGCGTCATCACCTACATTGGCTCCAGCGGCTCCTCCCCGAGCCGCACCAGCCCTGACTCCCTCTACAGTGACAGCTCAAATGGCAGCTTCCCGTCCCTGACCCAAGGCTGCCCCGCCTACTTCCCACCGTCTCCTACTGGCTCCCTCACCCAGGATCCAGCTCGTTCCTTTGGGAGCATTCCACAGACCTTGAGTGATGATGGTTCCCCTTCTTCATCCTCCTCCTCCTCCTCCTCCTCTTTCTATAATGGGAGCCCCCCTGGGGGCTTACAAGTGGCCCTGGAAGACAGCAGCAGAGTGTCTCCCAGCAAGAGCACCAGTAACATCACTAGTGAGTACATTTCCCGATGATTCAGGGGCCGGGAAGGCAGCCAGACCTAGGCTGGGAGTCGCTGTTCATGTGACAGTGATTCTCCGCATCTGTGTTGGTCTCAGGGATTTCTCCCAGAGTTGTACCTACCCCGGTCCAGCCCAGTCTGGTCATTTACGTGCCCCCAAATGCTGGAGCACTTCCTCAGCTTTGCCCCCCGAATCTCTAGGCCAGAGAACCTTCATGTCCCTGGTCACTCAGACAGTCCTCCTGCTCACCCCCTGCCCCTCTTCCCACAGAGCTGAACGGCATGGTGCTGCTATGTAAGGTGTGTGGGGACGTTGCCTCCGGCTTCCACTACGGCGTGCACGCCTGTGAGGGCTGCAAGGTGAGGCGGGCGAGGAGGAGGGACAGGGGCCGGGGTCACCCTCTCAGGCCCGATGGTCAGAGATGCTCACTAACTGCCCCCGCTCTGCAGGGCTTTTTCCGGCGGAGCATCCAGCAGAACATCCAGTATAAGCGGTGTCTGAAGAACGAGAACTGCTCCATCGTCCGCATCAATCGGAACCGCTGCCAGCAGTGTCGCTTCAAGAAGTGTCTCTCCGTGGGCATGTCTCGAGACGGTAAGTGAGGCGGCACTGTGGCCTCCCTTCCTTCCCGCCCCAAGGTTTCCAAGTCAGTCCGTGCCTTCAAAAAGTCCCAAACTGAGACACGTCATACCATCCACCTCATTTGCATAGGGGAGGCCCATATGTCATCCTCTTGGGCAAACACCCCTTTTCCCATTAGTCCCTCAGGTCACCTCCTACCGCAGTCCCTCCTCGGAAAACCCCCTCCATCTAAAACCTGGCTGGTTTTAGTTTTGATGTGAGACCCTAGGTCTTCAGGGTCTGACCCTTTGAGGAAGAAGGAAGGAAGAGGAGCACGTGAGTGTGTGGGAACTTCCTGACACTGCTCTCACCCTGTCACAGCTGTACGTTTTGGGCGCATCCCCAAGCGAGAGAAGCAGCGGATGCTGGCTGAGATGCAGAGCGCCATGAACCTGGCCAACAACCAGTTGAGCAGCCAGTGCGCCCTGGAGACCTCGCCCACCCAGCACCCTACCCCAGGCCCCATGGGCCCCTCTCCACCCCCGGCCCCGTCACCCCTGGTGGGCTTCTCCCAGTTCCCGCAACAGCTGACGCCTCCCCGATCCCCAAGTCCTGAGCCTACCGTGGAGGATGTGATATCTCAGGTGGCCCGGGCCCACCGAGAGATCTTCACCTATGCTCATGACAAGCTGGGCACCTCACCTGGCAACTTCAATGCCAACCATGTGTCGGGCAGCCCTCCCGCCACCACCCCACATCGCTGGGAAAGTCAGGGCTGCCCTCCCGCCCCCAACGACAACAATGTCATGGCCGCCCAGCGTCATAACGAGGCCCTGAATGGTTTACGCCAGGCTCCTGTCTCCTATCCTCCCGCCTGGCCCCCTGGCCCTGCCCACCACAGCTGCCACCAGCCCAACAACAACGGGCACCGTCTGTGCCCCACCCATGTGTACTCAGCCCCAGAAGGCGAAGCACCTGCCAGTAGTCCTCGGCAGGGGAACTCCACGAACGTTCTGCTGGTGAGGGCCCTGGGGGTGAGGTGGGCAGGGGGTTTAGCAAAGGGCAGCTGCTGGGCCTCCCTCGGGGAGGGATTGCCTCTTCCCAGGGGAGGATGCTCAGTCCTGCAGTGAGGACTCTGCCTGGGAATCCCCGATTTCCTCCTGGCACCAGAAGACTGCTTTACCTGAAAGACCCACAGTCCTTAACCCAGGCAGAATCTAGGGCCCAGCCCTGTTCGGGGAGCCTGTCTGAGTCACCCCATTCCCAAATCCCTTCCTCCTCCAGGCGTGTCCCATGAACATGTACCCTCATGGACGTAGTGGGCGGACGGTGCAGGAGATCTGGGAGGATTTCTCCATGAGCTTCACGCCCGCTGTGCGGGAGGTTGTGGAGTTTGCCAAGCACATCCCTGGCTTCCGTGATCTTTCTCAGCACGACCAGGTCACCCTGCTTAAGGCTGGCACCTTCGAGGTGAGTTACCCTTGGTGCTCCCTGCGCTCAACCTTGGGAAGTAATTCAGCAGCAAGGCTTGGTGTCGGAGGTGGGCAGGGGCCCGAGTCACCAGTGTCTTTGTCTGCACTCCTGACTAATGAAGGAAAGGGGCAGAGTCCTTCCCATCCCTGCCTCTGGACGGCTGGGACTTCTGCCACCTCAGCTGGGCCTAATCATATCCCACTGCTTTAGGGTGCCTGGCGACCCCTATCCTAGCCATGTGCAATGAACTCTGGTGACCTGCCTTGCCCAAGTTTACAGGCAGTGACAAAGTGGAGACAGATACAGGCCACTGACAACAGTGCTGGTGGGATGTTCCCCATCCTTCCACCTGAGCCTCCCCCAACCGCTTACTCAGAAGCGACCCCCACTCTTTGCTGAGAAATCTGTGGCAGCGCCAGTGAACTGTGTGGAAAGCTTTCAGGGCGATGTGGCAGGTGCTTCTCCCACCTACCCAGGATGACTGTCCCTCCCGCTCAGGTGCTGATGGTGCGCTTTGCATCGCTGTTCAACGTGAAGGATCAGACGGTGATGTTCCTCAGCCGCACCACCTACAGCCTGCAGGAGCTGGGCGCCATGGGCATGGGAGACCTGCTTGGTGCCATGTTCGACTTCAGCGAGAAGCTCAGCTCCCTGGCGCTCACCGAGGAGGAGCTGGGCCTCTTCACCGCGGTTGTGCTTGTCTCTGCAGGTAGGTCAAGCTCTTGCCCGAACCTGACCCGGGGAGGAGGCGGACGCAGTTCAATTCAACACACCTTTTATGGAGTACCTACTCTATGCCAGGCCCGGCACCGGGCACTGGGGATACAGACATGATTCAGACACAGTCTAGCTTGGGAGACGGACTCATGCCCGACTAAATATAAAACAGTGAGATAAGTGTCACAGAAGAAGCATGAACCAAGGGCTTTGGAAGCGCAGACAACTATTTCTGCCTGGGGGAGCTGGGGAAGGAGGTGACACTTGAGTGGGACTTCAAAGGGCATGTAAGATACTGCCAGGCAGGGGCAGGGGAGGGCATCCCAGGCAGAGGGAACTACAGAGCAGAAGCAGGGCACTCTGGGCACAGGGGGCCTGTGCAGGGAAGGAACGTGGCCTCGTGGGGAGGAGGTGGCCAGCTTTGCGGCTCCTGCTGTCGGGGCAGAGGCCTGGGGCCGGGAGTCGACTCCCCGGCTCCTCCTTCCCCAGGGCCCTTGGAGGGGCTTCAGGGAGAGGCTGCAGGGCCCGCTGCCGCGTCCTCGCAGGCCTCGGGGTCCTGGTCGGAGGAGCTCAGGGAGTCTGCCTCACTGCTGTCGTCTTCCCCACAGACCGCTCGGGCATGGAGAACTCCGCTTCGGTGGAGCAGCTCCAGGAGACGCTGCTGCGGGCTCTTCGGGCTCTGGTGCTGAAGAACCGGCCCTCGGAGACTTCCCGCTTCACCAAGCTGCTGCTCAAGCTGCCGGACCTGCGGACCCTGAACAACATGCATTCCGAGAAGCTGCTGTCCTTCCGGGTGGACGCCCAGTGACCCGCCCGGCCGGCCTTCCGCCGCTGCCCCCTTGTACAGAATCGAACTCTGCACTTCTCTCTCCTTTACGAGACGAAAAGGAAAAGCAAACCAGAATCTTATTTATATTGTTATAAAATATTCCAAGATGAGCCTCTGGCCCCCTGAGCCTTCTTGTAAATACCTGCCTCCCACCCCCATCACTGAGTCCCCCAGCTACCCCTATTTAAACCATTCTCCATTCTCCCCCTCCCCTTACCCCCCCGCCCCCCCCCCCACTTGTTCTATTCCTGTCTCAAATCCAAGAGTTCACAGCTGAGCTGGCTTCTGTGGTGTGTGCTTGTTTTGAAGGGGGCAGGTGGAAATACTGCCAAGGCTGGGGGTGGGGCGGGGGGCCACCTCTCCATCTGGTCAGTTTGTGGGGTGGAGACTGCCAGCAGATGGGAGGATAGAGGGAAACAGCACACAAGTCTAAGGGGGTGCCCAAGGGGTCATTTTCATCATATATTTATTACATAAATATATAGTAAAATAGACGAGCAACAATTACCATAAAAATATCTTTCTTTAAAATCCTGACCCAAAACACAACGGGGTGAAAAATCGCACATAACAGACATACTGATTGTCAACGTGGGGCAGGAATAGGAGCCCCCCAAGTCACCCCAACCGGCCCCCACCTCTCCCTGGGAAGGGACCTTCCCTGTTTCTGGCCACAACCCCCTCCCCCAGCACCAGCTTCTCCTACATTCAGTAGTGGAGAGCCCCTCCCCCACCCAGGAGTTCCCAGGACAGGAATTGCTGTCCCCCTAAGGTGTCTGTCACCCGCCCTGCCCTCTCCCAGCCCTGTAGGCCCGCCACCAGGGGAAGGGGCAGGGGCTCCTCCACCCCCACCCTCCCTAAGGCTGAGCAGGGAGGAGGCTGGATGAGGTATGTGTGTTATGAGTGATGGGAGGGGGAATACTGAGATGGAGAGGCCGGTAGTGGGGGCGGGGTAGTGGTCATGGCTCTGGCACCCCCTTGTCCTGGCCTGGCCCCACCTCTGTCCTATTCCCAGCAGCCCCTCCTCCCACCAATACTGCACCTGCTGCCCCACCCTGCCTGCCCTGGTGCCCGGGCCAATACTGGGGGTGGGGGGGTGGGGGGAGGCATGCTGAGCACCCACATCAAGGCCGTCCCCCTCATTAGCACCAATGGCCCCCAGGAGAGGGCCCTGTTCCCCACTTCCACAGCAGGGACTGGGACAGCTTCCTCTCTAGAGCAGGTGCGTGGCACTCCTGAGTCCCCTGGCTCCTCCCCCACCACGTGTACTGGCTCACACATTCACACAGAGAAAAGCACACATACACCCGGCATCACCGAGAGTGAGGGGGAGGGGTCAGGGATGAGAGTGGGGAATCACAGCTCACATGACTAGGGACAGGGGAGGGGATTCCCAAGTGCCTGTAAGAGGCCATGGCTGAGAATGGCAATGGAAGGGTCCAGGAGGGGATGACGGGTGGGGGAGACAGCAGACAGGTCAGGAATCCCACTGGGCCCCCAGGGGTGGGGGGAGGAGGATACAGGAGGGCTTACCCATGGGACTGGAGTAATACAGGAATCGGTACCCCAGGAGAGAGAGAGGAGAAAGACAGAGACAGCACGAGCAGCCCACGGGCCCACGGAGGGCAGGGCAGGCACATGCACAGGTGACAGGGGATGCTCCTCCAGGCCCCCCACCCCAGTCGCACACCTGACCGGTGAGGGGGAGAACACTGCCCTAATGGGCAGCATTGCACTGCCTTCCGAGGGCGTGTGTGCGTGTGTGTGTGTGTACGTGTGTGTAGGGGGCTGTGGCAGGCTGAGGGTCAGAGTGGGGTGGCAGGTTCCCCACTGCTTAAGACATTTTTGCCCCAGTAGTGCAAAGCGCAGGAAGCCCTGGCACCCCGCCCCCCACCCCCGCCCCATTCCCCATGGCTTCCGGGGGGCATCTATGTCCACCCATCCATCCCTGCCGACATGCAGCCCTGAGCCCAGGGCCCTCTGATCTGCTCTGTCCCTCCCACCCTCCCTTCCCCCAACCCACAGAGGGCCACCTCCTCCCCTTCTCTCCTGAGGAGTGGGCGACAGCCAAGGGGGGCAGGAGGAGGGCCACTCTCCCAAGTGCAGACCAACAGAGCACTCCTCACCAGGAGGGTGGGAGGCGGCTCAAGCCAAAGTCCCTGAATTAGAGAAAAGAAGAGGGAAAGGGGTCCCAGGGGCGGAGGGGCAGCTGGCCTAACGAGCTTCAAAGAAAAAAGGAGGCGCACCAACCGCCCCCTCCCCCTGGGCCCCAACTAAGTGCCGTTTATCTAAGAACCCCTGGTGGTGCCCGCCGCCCAGTCTGGGTTAGTGCATGAGTGGGCCTGAGGGGAAGGAAGGCAGAGGTTGGAGGGAGCTTAGAAGACAGACGGAACACGGGGCGCCAAGAGGTGGAGGTTCGGGAGAGGCTCCCCCCACCCCCGCCCCCCAGTGCAGCAGCATCTGGATTGTAGCTAACACTGCAGGATGTGAGGAGGGCGGGAGCTGGAGCCACAGTTTCTCCTGTGTGGGTGCCAAGGTGTGGAAGGAGTGGGGGGACGGGAGAGGCCCCTGGGGCTGGGCACTTGAAAGGGGAGCTGTGCGGGCAGCAGGGCAGGCTGGTGAGGGGCCAGCTGGCATCCAGCATGAGAGGTAGATGGAATTCAGCGGGCACGAGTGGCAGAGAGCAGAGGGTGTATTGGATGGGGGTGCCCAAGGGGCACAGAGGAAGGGGCCAGGCAAGGGGGTGGCCAGGACCCTGTTGTGTTATCTCACAGCTCTGATCGGCAGCCCTACCCTCGGGACCTGGTGTGGGGGCAGTTCTCTGATTTGGAGGGAGGAGGGGCAGCTCTCAAAGTGCATGGGGGTGGGAGGGGGGGGTCCTCCCCTCTGGCCAGCCTCAGTAAATAACTTAATATCATCTCTCTCTCTATCAATCTCTCTTTCTCTCTCGCTCTCTCTCTCTCATTTTTCTTTTTCTCTGTCTAGTTTTTCTTCATTTATTTCTCCCCTCGCCTGGTTTCCAAAGTGCAGTTAGAATGACTATAATTTTTAACCTCCCATGGGAGGAGCCAAGCCAAGCCTTTCTTTGCACCCAGGCATCTGGGGAAGCAGAGAGGCCCTCAGCCTGGAGGGGGAACCTAGGCCAAGGAATGGGTGGGGGGTTCTCGCCTGGGTGTGTATAGGGGGTGAGTTGAGGGCCTCGCCCCCGACCCCACATTCCTGTCCCCTACATTCACTCCTTCCCCTACGGTCAAGATGGCTTGTCCCCTCTTGGTTCTCCCTCCCTTCCCCTACCTTCTTAGAGGATGGGGGTCCTGGGAACTGCAGGACACGGCTTCCCCAGCCTCCCACACTGTCCTTTTCATAGCAAGTTCATTGGTCTGCCCTGTCCCAGGGCTGGAGGTCTGAGCAGGGACAGGGCAGTGCAGGGGTGTGTGGGAGCTGAATCTATCCCAGGGTGAGAGGAAGGAGAGAAGAGGTGTGGGGGTCTCCCTCAGCCCCCAACTCTGCCCCTTCTCTCCGGGCTCCTCCCCTCCAGCTCCGCACACCCTCTGGCCGCCTGAGGCTTTAGACTTCCTGATCCTCAAAGACCTCGAGGAAAAGTGGGGGGAAGAGTTCGGTGGGGCACTCGACTTTCATGTGGAGGAAGCGGCTGGCGTGGCAGGCCCCGATCATGCGGAGGTCAGTCACCTTCATCAGCAGCTTGGGCCAGAAGTGCGGAATGTTGTGTTTGCGGTGGTTGACGTAGTGCTCGAACGCCAGCAGGTACGCCTCCTGACTCTTCTCGATCTTGTCCACACACAGCAGGCCCGAGCGGTCTGCAGGGAAGGAGGGCGTGAGAGGGGAGAGCGGGACACAGAAGCAGAGGGAGAGCAACACAGGCAGGGCGGGCAGCGGGGCTGAAGGGAAGTGGAGAGGACAGAGGGACAGATATGGGTCTGGGAACAGAGAGGAAACCTGGGGACAGGGCAAGACTGAGGGGCAGAGAGATGGGGACAGAGAGGATGAGGAACAGGGAGAGAGGATGGGGACCAGAGCTAGGACAGAATAGAGGCAGGATGGGGAGAGATGGTGGATGGAACAACGTGGGATCTAAGGGGAATGTAGGTGCTGGAGAGAAAAGAATTAAGTGAGAAGGATAAGAAAAAGGAAGGATGGGGAGGCAAGAACAGAGGGGCGATGGGTGGGATAGCAGGAGGTCGGGGACAGAGGATGGGCCCAGGTGACAGAGAGGGCTTTGATGACAGAGGGGCAAAGAAGCCAAGGAGTAGAGAGCTAATGTCGCACAGAGGAAGGAGAGCGAGGGTGGGCTTGGGCAGAGTCCCAAACTCTGGGACCCTGGAAGCTTCTGGACCTTCCCGCCCATCAGTAAGTACCTGTTGACATCAGCAGCACAGCCTGCAGCAGAGCCACTTCCGTGTCATCCAGGTTAAAGGCAGAGAGTGACTTGCCCAGTTCAAAGATGGCGTCAGAGACAACGCCCAGGCCACCATTCTTGAGCTGCTCCCGCTTGACGGCCATCTCCCCACTCAGCGTCAGGGTGTCGCTCTCGGGGTCATAGCGGACGGCTGCCCGCAGAGACATGATCTCCATGCAGCACCCCTTTAGGAGGATGATCTGGTCTTCACAAGGCAGCTGCAGAGAGGCAGAGCCACAGGGATACTTAACAAGTGGCCCTGGCGGGTGCCCCTGGAGCTCTGAGGTCCCCAGTGGCCTCAGCCGGTAACATCTATGCTGATTAGCTAACCTTGTGCCAGGCCTCGGCCAAGGCCTGTCTCCTGAAACCTCAGAAAGATGCCTATGAGTTTGGGCCCATCATTATTTTCAGCTCCAATGCAGATGAGGAAACCATGGGACAATAGGGAGTTAGGTAACATGACCAAGGTTCACTCAGAAGGTAGTAGGACAGTGGGTGCCCAGAGTTAGTGCTTCTTAAAAGGAAGACAACTGTCAGAGTTGGAATGACAACGTAGAGTCAGTGGGAGAAGGGCGGGTTCCTTAGTATGAGCTGGGGTGTGTGCGCGTGCGTGCGTGCGTGCGTGCGTGTATACACACTTGCCTGCATGTACTCTAAAGGAATTTCTCCTTGTCCGGAGACCCTCGATGAGCAGGTGCTGGGCCTGGGTGACCTGGGAAGCAGTTTTGGTTTCCCTCCAGTGTGGCACTGTCTGCCCCTCTATCTGCCACCTACCTCGGAGAACATGGGCAGTTTTTTGGCAAAGTCCACCACACGGGTGATGGCCGGGGTGATGATCTTGGTAAACTCGCTGAAGGCCTCTAGGTCCACCTTGTCACCATCCGGCATGGAGACGATGGGTGACTGGCCAATGTCATCCGGCTGGAAGGAGAGCTAGGGGTCAGCTGGGGTTGCAGACCCCTTTAAACCTCTGAGGTTCCCTGCCACCAGGGGGAGCTCCAAGTCAGCTTGGGGAAGAGGGGCCTCAGTACCTGGGGACCGCTCCATCCCAGTCTAAGGCATCTCTTCTGCCTGGGGCAGAGAATAATAGACCAAAGCCAGCTAATAAGAACAATGGAGTGCAACAGTCATAAAAGGAATGCCATCATAATAGAAGCTGTATTTGCTGAATATTTAAGTGACTAGGCATCGGGCTAGCTGTTTTGAGTATAGTGTCTCATTCGATCTTCAACACGCTCTAAGGAAGACATTATAAAGGTCACTACTTCACAGATGAGGAAACTGAGGCATAGTGCAGCTAAGTAAAAATCTCAAGGTCACATGACTAGAAAGTAGTAGACTCAGGACTTCACCCAGCCTGTCTGACTGCTCAGTTATTCAGACATCTGCTTGGTATCAGAGCCTGGGCCCCTGACAGAGCACTGTCCCCTCTGGCACACACTTACTGGGAACCAGATGTCAGCTTTCTGCCTTCCCCGCACTGTATACAACCGTTTATCTCCAAATGGGCCATTCATATGTCACGCCATTGTACCAGGGCCTAACACACTGCCTGGCCCCTAGCAAGTGCTCCCAGAACACGGCTACACAACCACATCCTCGCCCTCTCCTCCCTGTCACTGTGGGCAGAACGAAGAGGAGGTAGCCTCCACTCCCTGGAAATTCCATGAAGAAGGCAAGGTTCCTCCTAGTTGGATGGAATGGGAGGGACCTACATAGCAATAACACATCCACTGGGGCCCAAATCAGGACCCCTGGGGTGTGGGGGGCAGTAGCTTTGTGCTGGATGAAACCAAGGTGGCTTCTTGGAAAATGCAAGACTCAGAGCTCACGCTCCTCTGGCCTCTTGGCGACCTGCCATTCCAGGCCCCTCTCTGCTTACCAGGAATTTCCTCCTCTGCTTCCAGTGGCTGCCCTGGGCATTCGTGCTGCGATGGGCCTCTGTGGCGACATGGATCAGATCCCATTCTTCGGGAGTGGGCTCTGGTCGCTGCTGCAGTGACCGGATCATTTCCTCCTTCCGTCGCCGCTCTCGATTTTGCTCAATCAGTTTGCGCTTGGCCACCCGCTTGGAGTCATCTA
Organism: Solenodon paradoxus; assembly: GCA_004363575.1. Classification (NCBI taxonomy): domain Eukaryota; kingdom Metazoa; phylum Chordata; class Mammalia; order Eulipotyphla; family Solenodontidae; genus Solenodon; species Solenodon paradoxus. Next base: position 8,557 of record RJWH01008831.1, on the reverse strand, counting down.
GAACCACTGTCAGCAGAGAGACCTTTGATTGGTACTCTCGTTAACCCTCAGAGAAGTAACTCTTCCCAGTCTGCAGATGAGGGAAACTGAGGGCCAGAGAGGGCAAGTGACCTCCCAAATCCCTGAGCAGTTGGGTGGCACAATCTGGAACATGATCACCACAGAGATTACATCCACGTCAGAGGACTACTGTGTTCTGGACTGAAGGACGAAGGTAACAGTAGTTCCTAGGAGAACCTGTCACCCAACCCCTAACTAAGGAAAGATGCCCTCTTTCACCCAGAAGTTGCAGCCAGGACCGCTGAGTGGGGCGGGGAACTCAGGACATCTTTCCACCCCACCACTCCGAGGCCCTCGAGCGGTGAGAAGCAAGCAGACATGGGGTGGGGGTGTGGGCCCATCGAGGAATCCCATTTCCTTTTCTCCAGGGATGAGGGCTACAGGGGCCAAGGCGCTGAACATTCATCCTGCCTCCCGCCTGACCTGGGCTGCCACCTTGCCCTGTGGGCCCGAGGGCACCCTGGAGGGGAGCAGCCATGTCTGACCTCGCCCCCACCCATAGCCATCTGCCTGACCCCCACTCCGTCCCCTTACAGTCCATGGCCATGCCCACAGCGATGCACTTCTTGAAGCGGCACAGCTGGCACTGATTGCGGGTGATCTTGTCGATGACACAGCAACTCTCATATTTGCAGGAGTAGGTGGGATGGAGGTTCTTCTGGATTGTGCGGCGAAAGAAGCCCTGTGGTGGGGGAGAGGGAGCAGGCTGCTGTTACGATCTCTCCTTCCTGAGCCAACCAGGCGGCTCATGGTGGGCAGGGAGACTAGTGAGAGAACCTGGGACCCTCCTGACAGCAAGCCCAGGATCATTGGACTCTGCCTGGTGAAGGACCTGAGTCACACAGGCTTGATGAGGGTTGGGGGACATGGGGCCCAGCGGTGTTAGAGGTAACGACGGTGACGTAAGCAGGGAGTTTAGGGCCTGGCATGGTGTGAGGTGCTACCAGGCCTGGGGGAACAGCAGCTTGGGAAGTCCCGTGAACGCTTTATTATCTCTCTGGCTGAACGACTCTAAAAAACCTGACCCTAAAACCATTCTCATACATGCTGCTTGTTGCCTGTGTGGGTGGAATTCAGGAAATGGGGCCAAATAAGAAGAGCCAGCCGGAATGAACTCTAGTCGCTTTAACAGGCAACTTTTGGTCCCGGGCATCTCATGTAGTCTTTGCTTTAAAGCACACACCTCAAGAATCAAGATACAACAGTAACCTAAGAGCTAATCTGTTGGAGAGCATTATGACATGCCCGTGCACAGGGACAAGACTTAGCAGCCTTATCTTTCAAGCAGCATCACATTTCACACTTGTGTCAACAGGTAGGAACTGTTACTATCTCCACTGTGCAGACCAGGAAAGTGGATCATGCAAAGATGACACAATTCGTCCAAAGTCATATGGCTAAATGGGCAGCAGAGCCAGTGGAGACCTGGGGGCTGATCACTCAGATTCCGGAGAGCATTGAGATTATCCAGGGCGCGGGCCGGAAACGCTGATTCCTAGACCCCATTCTAGACCTACAGCATCAGCCTCTCGGGGGTGGGCACGGTATCTCCGCCTCTTTTGGGTGTTTCTCTGGGACAGACGTCCTTGAGGGTGAAGAGCCTTGCTCTCTGTACACTGCTTGTATGACTTCTAGAAGCACTGTTATGGGACTCTAAATCCCTGGTGGTTTGGTCTGTTTGACACCGACACAGAGACCTACAGGCTCAATCTATTTGAAATCACTCTGTTTCTGGGAAGGTCTGACATTTACAGGAGGCGACAACCCTGGAAAACCCACCAAGGTTGAAAGGACCAAAGTGCATCTCATGAAGGCTCCCTTCGTCGATGACGTCATTCCCACTGTCCTGGGGTGAGACTGTTGTCCTCTCCTCTGCCCCCCACCCCACTCTTGTTTCACTTTTCAGGTGCAGTGGAAGCAACTGAGGAAATGGGGGAGCCTGGTCCCAGGCAGAATCCTGGGCTCCACCCCAAAGTGTCCTGACTGAGCAGGGCTGGGCAAGGCTGGGGATCACCATTTTAACTAGTCCGAAAGGTGGCCGGGGGAGCACAGTTGGGAAAACTCTGATGCCTGTTTCCAGTTTGTCTCGCTGGCAGGCAGGGAACTTGAAGGCAGGTGTGACCAACATCCCTCACACCTAATAACGGACATACATCGAGGGCTGTTTCGGTGCCTGGTACTACTTTAAATACTTGCTGTAAGTTATCTCCCTGCATTCTCCCAACAGCTCTATGAGGTGGGTAATACAATCACCCTTCTTTTATAGATGAAGAGGCCGAGGCTCAGAAAGGCTAGGCTTCTTACCTGTGAGTGGCAGAGCAGGGATTATGAATAAATGAATGAATGTGTAAACAGAAGTGATGGCGTAACCGGTGAGCTTTAGGGGAATGTTTATAGAGTTGGCTGAGGGGTGAGGGAGTGAGATGGGGCTCAGGTGTGGGAGGGGCAGGAGCGGCTGGTCCATACCTTGCAGCCCTCACAAGTGATGCAGCGGTAGTGATAACCGGTGGCCTTGTCCCCACACACGACACACTGCTCGTCTTTGTCCAGGTAACTAGGGATATACCCTGGGAGGGAAGAAGTAGGGGGAGGCAGGCAGGCATGGCTGGGGCCCCAGCAGAGACTCCTATACATCCTCCATTCCCCGACTTTTCCTGTCTGACCCGTCCCCCAGCCCAGCCTCCCTCTGTCTCCGGAGACACACCAGAGGCCATCTTGTCCACCCGCTTCTCTAGGACTAGGAGAAACCCCTTTCTCTTCACTGCCCATGCAGGGCTCTTTCTCGCTGCATCCAAGGGCCAGGAGAGATGGAAGCAGGAGAAGCGAATGTCAGCAGTTCATCTCGAAGGCACAGCCCTTCAATCCTTCAGCCCCAGCCTGGATCCTGGTGGGGGCTTCAGGCAAGGGGTGGGGGCTGATGACCTAATCCACCCTCTAAGTCTGTGGCTGGCCCACAGAACCTCTCTCTCCTGCAGACATGTCCATCCCAAGCCCTCTAGGAGGCAGTTCCCATGGGACACAGGAGCCGCTGGTGCTTGTGAAGACCCTGCAAGAGGCCTGGCCTGGTTTGGCGGCCTTGAGGGAGAGGAGGGGCACACGCAGCCAGGCTCACCTGACATGCTGGTTTTCAGGGAACATTGGCCGTTCTTTCTTTTTCGCTTTCCATCTGGTGACCTGGCACTGGATGGGGGCAAAGTGGGCAGAATCACAGAGCAGTCTTTGAGCTGCACCCTCCTTACCCAACAGGCTCATATAATCCCCCAGGCCCGACTCCCTCCATCTTGTGTCTTCCCTCTACCTCCCACTGCCAGGTCAGCTGACCAAACTGAGAGGGGCCAGCTCTCAGGGGACAGACTAAAGGAGCTCAGCCGGGGCCTAGCGCACTTCAGGGCTGCAAGAGACAGCCACCCACACACGTGCTGAATCTTAAGCATCTACAGTCTACGAGATATCTGTGTATTTGAGCCAGCAGTACCTGACAGAACAGTATACAGAATCTTGAGGCCATGCTTAAAGCTATGTAAGCTTTAACACACGAGTACACATCAGAAAAGCTGAGCATCTGAAAACTATTCAGCCTTCAATATACATCCACGCGTGGTAAATAGGCCCCAGGATCTACACACCTCTGCAGCTCCCAGGGCCTTTCTGAGTGGATTTTGGGACCTCCAGGACACGCCCAAGTGTTGCACAATCCTCCAAGGAGGCACCTACTAATGTCACCCCTCCCCCAGTGATTAGGCCACACGCACACAGAGGCTGAAATGCCAAGGTGACTGAACACATACAGGGTCCACCAACGAGAACCCAGGACAAAGAATCTGAGAACAGGAAGGGGCGTCCCGAGTCACCATGACCATGGCTTCCACTTAACAAAGTAGCAAGCGGAGGCCCCACTTGTCCCTGGTGACACAGAGCACTGGAGTCAGAGTCAGGGCCAGGCCCTGAGCCCCACCGTGCAGGGAGGGAGCGGCAACCCCCAGTCACTGCACATCTGTCTCCAGCCTCTCCACACACGTGTTACATAACCTCACACACACAGGTTACATAAGCCTTCTCCATGCGTGCACGATTGTATAACGTCCCACTGCACGAGGCCTGCGGCAGGGCCCATCCCCCAGGAGCTAGATGCAGCTCCCAGTACACTGACACAGTGACCTTGGCCAGGGTCAGTCCCCAGTCGGCACTGTGCTCCCTGCCCACTGGGGATTACCCTGTCTGATTTCCACCAGTGTTGGAGGGTCAGATGTCCCTCCAGCTTCTGGGAGGGGTGTCGGGGGTGTGGGGGGGACTCCCCGCCACCTAGGCCCCAATGGACTCACAGCTTTGGGGTGCAGTCCCAGGGACAGCCACAAGGTGGCACAGAGACACGAGGAGGGGAGGATGACAAAGGAGGGGCTGCAGCTATGGGGGTCCAGGAACTGGCAGGCCTACCTTTCTCCAATTAGGAGCAGAGCCTCCTAAACCCACCGAAGTCTGGGCAGGGAGGTACAGAGATTGCAAAGGAACACTAGGCAGTACCCGGCCAGATATTTTTTCAGAGTTCCCCCCTTGGGGTTAGGCTTTGGGGAGGGGCCACCCTAGATGCCCTACCCAATTCCTACCAGCCCCATCCACTTCCTCCGTCTCTCTAGGGACCCAGTCTTGGGCCCCAGGGCTCTGCCTGGCCAGGCCTCTGGCCTCCTGGCTCAGGATCTGGTCTCCTAGGCAACGGCCACACTGCTCCCCAGAGCAGCCCCTCCCCCCTCTCCCTGGCCATAGGCACAGGCTGTACCCAGTTCCCGGGGCACCACGCCAACCGGGACACAGCTCTGTGCTGCTGGAGCCCCTGGGAGCGGCAGAGACCCTCTGGGCTCCTCAAGGGTAACGCGCATCACAGGGAACCCAGCCCCAGCTGCATGCGCAGAGCTGACGCCTCCTCCACCTGTGAGCAAAGCCTTCGGCACTGGCATTGGCGTCCACTTCCTGGGAGGAGCCCCTGAGCCTGCCTTTGCCCACAAACAACGAAGAGCTTGTGGGGCTCCCTACAGGTTCCAAATGGAAGCATGGGCTGTGACCGGGAGTTACTGGTGCACATGCCCTGGAATGATGTCACAGGCACCACTGCTCGTGGACCAGGCACCAATGGGCCTGTAGGGAGAGGAGCAAAGTGGCCAGGCTGTTTGCAGTCCATGTGCTCGGGTGAGGGCAGTGATGGCAGAGGGGACGAGGCTGCTGAGGAACATCGAGATTGCCTAGCAAGGGCAAGGGAGGGGCCGTGTGTCTGCTGCCCGTGAGGGTTCTCTGTGTCACCACCTCCTCTTCGAAAATGGGCATCTCCTAATCCAGGGGCCCAATTCCTGGTCAATTTGAACATGACCTCATCTCCTGGGCAAAGGTAGGTAAAAGGCATGCTGGCCTCATGCCCAGCCCCCAGAGATGCTTAAAAGGCTTCAGTTCAGCTCTCCTTTGCCCCCAGGTGGCCAAGTCTATGGCCAAGGAGTTGGCACAACCCAGTTGTTGGCCCCGTTACCTGTTCTCCTCTGGGTCTGACCCACACTCCACCTTGTTTGGCTTCTGTTCCATTCACTTCAATTCCATCCAGGATGCCCTCCAGCACGCCAAGAGACTGGGGTGGGCACACTGGCCCCCCCGGTACACCCACAGGCCGCCCACCCCCCGCCACCCAGGCCCTAGGGCACAGCACCCATGGTGCCTGGCTCAGCACGTGGCCTTTCACACCATGCCCTGCGCCCCAAGGGGGGCAGGCGGTGAGAGGGGCCAGGGAGTGGCAGATGGTTGGGCTGGAGGGCAAGCTGGGGCTGTGGTGGGTCCTGGGCTGGGGGAGTAGTTTGGAGTCTTGTCCTGTCCAGAGGTCCCTGTGGAGAGAGGAGAGAGGCAGGGATAAGGAGGCACCATGGGGCTAGGGGAATGGGATTCTTTGGTGCCAACACTGTGGACTCCTGGAGCCCAGACCAAGATGGTGGGGGCATCGCGAGAGGACGGGATAACGTCAGTCCAGCAGGTACAGCTGGCAAGACTGGAGATCCACAGCCTAGCCCAGACATGGAAAGGGATGGAGGGAAAGAATGAGGTAATCCATGGACCATGTTTCAATCCTCACATTCAGTCAAGTGCCTGGCCCTTAATAAGTGTCTATTAAACATTAGCTATCTAGCCAAGTTTTCCTACAACTCATCAGTATTACCAGGCCAGAGGGGACCAAAAGCCAGCAGCTTTCAGCCAAGGCATGGAGGGCACCTCTGAAGGATGGGGTGGGGTGGGGGCACACAGGGATGCCCCCGAGTGCTGCAGGCAGACAGTGAAAACGGGGCGGGGAGGTGGGCGCTGACTTCCTCGGCCACTGGTCAAGCTCTGACTTCCCAGCTCCAGCCCCCCAAAGGCTCTGGAGCTTCCCGAACAAGGTCCCTGGCCTGAGGACCAGACTTCCCAGTTGGTTTAGCTGAGGTGAGCTGCCATTTAGCAAGACAGCAATGGGAAGGGGACAGGAAACCAACACGTTAACTGAGTAGCCATGAGCCCTCCGGAGTGGGCATCAGACCTGCCCAGTGAGGAAAAGGGGTCTCCCCAGATGCACGACGACTCAGGCAGGTTCACACAGCCAGTGAGCAGGTGGCTCGGGGCCACAACTCTCACAGCCTGGCTCAAATGCTAGCCTGGTGCTGCTACCTGGAGTCCAGGGCAGTGCCCACAGGCCCCGCCATTCCATCATGCACAGCACCTCTGACCCCAGGTGGAGAGGAGAGGCTTCCTGTCTGCAGGCACAGGCAGGTGTGAGCATGAAGAGCGGGGCAAAGGGTGCAGCTCCCCACACAGAACCTCTGTCATGTGGCTGCTGCAGGGAGACCTCGCCCCTGGGCCCCAGCCCCACCCCAGGAACTGATAAGGAGCCAGGGTGGGTGGGAGGGAGGGCTAAGGCAGGCCATTGGGCAGGGCAGGGCAGTAGGACAGGGCCTCTGCATCCAAGAGAACCCGAGGTGGCAAGGGTACAGAGGAGTGTCCCTTTTGCCTCTCCTATCCCCCCAGACCAGGCCTGGGTGCCAGGGGCCGGACAAGAGACTGGGGGTGGGGGGGCCCGCACGCGGGGAGCCTTAGTCCAGGGAGCCATCAAGAAAGTAGGTCAAGTTTTTCTTGGCTTGTGGAGAAATTCCTGTTATAAATTTATAATGGCGCAGCCAGAATGGAGGGGTGGAGGTGGGGCGAGAAGGAGTGGGTGGGGATGCCCAGGGACTGGGCACTGGGGCCTTCTGCTTGCAGCCAGAGCAGTGACAGGCAGGGGCCCTGGATCGTCGTGGGGGCGGGGCTGGACAATAGAGGGCTATTTTCTGTCACCTCTGTTTCCACTTCTATCTATGCCCAGCAAGGATTCGTTTCGTCGGTCTGCCTCTGAATGTCTCTCTCTCTGGATCTGGGTGTCTCCCTGTCTCCCCCCCCAGGCTGTGCCTCGGTGCTTGGCACACCCTGGCTGCGGTGCTGCCCCCGCCTGTCTCCTGCCCACCTGGCATGCTGCCACCACTTGTTTACAGAAGCTGGAAAAATCCACTCGCCAGCCGGAGGCCCAAGCGCCCCCGGGGAGGGGAGGAGGCAGGCACAGGAGTGGGCATGCTGAGAGAGGGACAGCCCTGGGGAGCAGGCCCTGGGGGCAGGCGGAGGGGCCGAAGTGTGTGGGAATGGGCACCAGCAGCTGTGGGCCAGGCTGGGCAGGGAACACCAGCAGCGGCCACATGGCATGGGCTCCTGCCCCTGGGCATAGCTCTGTAGGACCCCTCCTCCCCACAGCCCCGCCATGCCAGTTGCTACAGGGCACACTTAGGGCCGTGCCAACCTAAGCCACCATGTTTATTTTCCCTCCCCTCTTCGTGGCTCAACCTGAGCTCCAAATGTGTCTGGGCACTTCCAAGGGCTAGCACGTGCCCACTGAGGGAGGGGCGGCTCCTCTCGGCCCTACCTCTGTGCTGCACGGGATAGTGCCCTGTGCCTGTGGGCGCAGCTCAGACTATCTTAGCTCCTGGCAGTGGGCAGAGGAGTGAGGTGCTGACCTCGTTGATTCAAGCACCCTTGCCTGGCATCTAGTAAGAGACGGGACCCCCTGGGGACTCCTTGTCATCTCTCTAGGGACATACCAGGGCCTCTGAGGCAACACAGAGCAAGCAGAGGGCCCAGCATGCAGGGAGGCACATGGCATGTGAACCCATGTGAGCTTCGGGCAGAGGTCAGCGGAATGGGGCAGGGAATGGGGCAGGGCTGCCACCCTGAGGGGCAGCCTCTCCTGGAGCCTGGCTTAACTTCCCAGGCCCCTTCTTGGCTCATCCCCTGCAGAGGGGAAGGGACGGAGGGTGGAACGACCAGCTCTGAGACAGGCAGGACAGCCGGATGGTGAGACCCACCTGTCGGCTAGTCTGGCCACCCACTCCTCCTTTGTCAGATAAGAGCTGTGGGGTGGCAGCGTGGGCAAGGTGCCCACAGGGAGGGAAGCATTTCATTAAGCCTCTATGTT